>JAOTOM010002009.1:0-87525 GCA_034440615.1 Ashinkailepas kermadecensis | reverse complement strand
CATGCGCGACACCCTCACGGCTTCGTGGCGCGAACCACACTCAGAAGCGCCACAGACCCCGTGCCTTCGTTCCTTTCCCAGACAGCTGATCAATGGCGTCACCACGCGATCAGCGTAATATTAGGCGGAAAATGCAAATATTGCGTGAGTAACACAGGCAATGAACATTTAAGCTAACCGGAATGAATACAAATAGGTCTGAATAGTATGTCGGCTCCGCATACGCACTGCGCAGCATATCTGTTTCCCACGGGACGAAGGCCAGGGTTGCCGAGCCTGGAAAGCTAACAATGCCGGCACGCGGGCACGCTTCTTGCTGTAGCTGCTGTTGCTGTGCTTGTGCTCTTTCCATTGCCGTAAAGTGGAACGTAATATCTATGTGTGCTTGGCCGTTAGGTGGTGGGCCCTTATTCGTGTTTTATTCTTGTTTATTACCTTTTTGTATCGTGTTATCCCTTATTCGTGTGACATGTTGGTAATTCAGTCGTGTTACACACCTACCGCCCACATATGTGCATGAGTGTTCTTCATGCTTGCGGTGTGCTCTGCGCATGATTCCATTACATTGCGTATCGTGTACCCTGTATTCTGACCATTGCATGTCTGATGAGCCTATTTCACGAAATATTCATATACGTTTCCTTTTGATTTGAAGCGTGCCTCCAGAAGGAATGGGAAGTGCTGTAATTCAAACTGGATATATCATTATATAATATTTATGCTAGCATTGCATCTACGTGATTCGTACTGTGTTACACTGAAGATGGTCAAGGCTGGTTGAAACGTCGACAAAGTAACATAACACCAAATCATTATTTGCTCCACATCTATGCCTGACTTCCCACACTATTTACATTACACCATCCGTATTAATCATTGCAACGCTTGTAGATATTTTATATCATCCTACTTAATCATCACAGGCCATGCGTTCGTTCAAAGACTAGATAGTTTGAATACGAAGAAGATGAATGCGGTGGACACCGTCGCATTCAATATTGTTTTATGTATATATATATATATATATATATATATATATATATATATATATATATATATATATATATATATATATATATATATATATATATATATATTTATATATATAAATTCGTACATAATCGTGTCACACCTTTTTACTTCCTTCCTGCCGTCGTACACTTTTTGGGGTCTGGTATTTTTGGTATCACTATCTATCTACCGCCAGAATATGATCCCTGGATCTATTGGAAGAGAGTCTTATGATCTGGAGCCACTACAATGGTTTCATGATGGTTTCTCGTTGCCGTAACGTATACATAATATAGCCTTCTCTTTTACTTGCTACCGTCATCCACTTTTTGGCATCCCCATGTGGAAATACCGCCAGAAAGTGGTCCTTGGATCTATTGGAAGAGGCCCTGATGATCTGGAGCCACTTCGATTGTTTCATCGTGGTTTCACGCCGTCCTAATGTATGCATAATGTGGTACAACCTTCTCTTTTACTTTCTGCCGTCATGCACATTTTGGTATCCACATGTGGAAATACCGCCAGAAAACGATCCCTGGATCCATTGGAAGAGACCCTGATGATCTGGAGCCACTGCGAAGCCACGCTTTCATGGTGCTTTCATATGTAATGTTGTAAAACCGTCCGGCTTCCCGATGGACGAATAAGTGTATCACTGTGACTGTGACGTCGTCAAAACGTTGCATCCATATACAGTTGTATATTTAAATAATGCGACATTCCTTGCCAATATGCGGCACATTCGGTTACATCTCTAGTATAAACAACGCTACGACAGCAAGTAAAAGATTACCGGTACCTACATCATCCATGAACGCAGAGATGCATGCTTGCTACTCTTTGTAATGCTGATGCAACACCATCTAAACACAAATATTTTGATTTCCCTTCAAATGCTTACCAAAAACCCATTCACTAGATACCCATTCACTCACCGAAGCTAAAGAGGGCACACCTCTGAAAGAGCCAAATGTTGCTTCATATATTAGAGTGCAACAAAAAGACACCCATAAATAGGAGTTCAACAATGGGAATACCTATGTATGTATATAGGTATTTGGTTTTGTCAATGCAACAGTAATAATGTTGCTTTGACAGATAACATTGCATTAGGAACTCGGGGACAAGCTTCATTAAATTAACTGAAGATGGACAAAACGTCTAAATGCAATCTAAAAAAACACCGGACCACACTTGGCAGCACATTCACGCCGGGTGCGATGCGACAATAACCGCACACTACTGCCACCTGTTGACAGAAAACGGAGACACAGCCGCAAGATTTCGCCGCAAGGGTTTCGCTGCCTCCTCTAGCGGACAACTGACAAACTATTTTTGTACTTTTTGATCCTTGGACCTAAATGAACTTTGGACATTATGAACTCTGAAGCCAGTTTTGTACGTTGTGATCATTGTACGTTATGAACTTTGTACATTGTGATCGTTGTACGTTATGAACTTTGCACATTGTGAACGCGTGCTATCCAATGCATTTTGGACTTTATTTCTATTTTTGTACGTTATGGTCCTTGGACGTTGTGAGCTTTGTACGTTATGAACTTTGGTAGTAAATGAACCTTGTACGTTATGAATGCTCCCCTTCACGAGCACCTCCTTCCATCGGCCGCTAGTCGGTGCCCACGTCTCACCACAAAACGGTCCCCCTCGGGTACCCCGGATCGGTCAGTCGGTGCCCACTTCTGGCAACAGCCGGCTGCCACTCACAGTCTCTGGTAGGCGCTCGGCACACCTTGGTGGTCAGGTGGTACGGTCCGGGCAGCAGAGGTGACCGGCACTCACCCTCTCTGGTAGGCGCTCGGCACACCTTGGTGGTCAGGTGGTACGGTCCAGGTAGCAGCGGCGACCGGCACTCACCCTCTGGTAGGCGCTCGGCACACCTTGATGGTCGGGTGGTACGGTCCGGGCAGCAGAGGTGACCGGCACTCACCCTCTCTGGTAGGCGCTCGGCACACCTTGATGGCCAGGTGGTACGGTCCGGGCAGCAGCGGCGGCCGGCATTCACCCTATCTGGTAGGCGCTCGGCACACCTTGGTGGTCAGGTGGTACGGTCCGGGCAGCAGAGGTGACCGGCACTCACCCTCTCTGGTAGGCGCTCGGCACACCTTGGTGGTCAGGTGGTACGGTCCGGGCAGCAGCGGCGACCGGCACTCGCCGTCCAGCGGTATCTGCTCGTCGCCCGGCGCCAGCACCGGGCCGCACTGGCAGTACACACAGCCCTCGTTGATGCCGTAGCGCACCAGGCCGCAGTCAGCCGGACATGCGTCCACCCCGCAGATACGTGTGTCTCCCTTCGCTGCGGCACAAAGTCACGCAACATCAGATACCCGGGCAGGTGTAGGTCAGCGCCAACCTTCCAGCAATGATCAAAGTAGCGTCAGCTGATGACTGGTCCTCCACTGCGGAGATCCTCTCGATGATCGGGCAGATAAATAAATAGTGTTAAAGGCGTAGCCAGGCGATGAAGTTAAATCCAACTGGATATGTTTTCGATGTGCATTCAAATATAAACAAGAATATTTCGTTACTTTATCAACGACCAATGATTACGATGTTTTACATAGCTGTAGCTGTTTATGTAAGGAGGCTTACATTCTTTCGGCACGAAGTTTTCAATATTTTCCTACCCGACCAAGCCGCAAGACGCCTGGTCAGATCCCAGCCACCAGCTCCCACCATTCTCATTTGCATGTTTTTTTTTTAATCCGCCCGGCCAGACCCGATCAACGTGCACCTGTGCCGATCAATGGCGGGAGCGAAAACTCCGAAGCAATTAAGCTTCGAACCCGGGTTAATCACTTCGTTCTGGCCCGCTACCCCGTCCTAACCAGTCAACAACAAGAATGTTTTGATGACAAGCCGGTCCCGATCAACAGCTGTGAGATCTGTGACCCCGGTGAAAGCTCTCAGTGGAAATTGCCAGACATACAGACCGTCCTGAAGACCCCAGGCGGCTTCACGATACACACGGCCTAAGGAGAAGAAAAAAATTGCACTCCCACCAATCAACAGCAAGAACTCAATATCTGGCCCTGGGAGTGGCCAGAGAATAGAGGAGGCGGAGCTAAAGAGAATGGAAGAAAAGCTGGCAGCCTGACAAAAGGGCTCTCTCTCTCTCTCGGACGCGCACACTCTCGGGGGACAACAGTCTCCGAAGCAGTCCAGAAGAGGAAGACGATGCACAGAACCACCAGCAAAATGTGATGCCATGCCTTCTTCCTTCTTGCCATGCCTTCTTCCTTCTTACAAACAGGCCTAATTTCTATGACAGCTATTTCCTCCTCAACCTAATTCACTGCTGAAAGGAGCGACCCGTCTTATGGGGGGGGGAATAGTCTAAATTCGAGGTGATGTGTGGGAGAGATATGTGCGACACGGCCGGTGGCGCCGACGTTGCACGCCTCGTAAATAAGGGTAGGTTATGGAGGTCAGGGATTGGACGGAAAGGCGTGTGCCAGGAACGTGTACCTGTCCTGTTGGCGTACAGTGTAAATACATGTAAATAGATTACCATTGATGATAAAACTGTTTGAGCGCACCAGCAGAGACACGGAGCAGCTGCCCGGCTTTGACGGCATAATTAGCGGTGAAAAGGAATATTTGGGATAAAAATGGGGCATAGCTTGGGCTAACGATCAGGGATACTAGGCACAAATCGGATCCTAACGTCCGCCTCGCAGGACCACCGGGCCAGAGCGGGTCGTTAAAATGACCATCGTTCGGTCTGAGAGTACGCATGTTTAAAACTGTGCGTGCAACATCCGCCTCGCAGGACCACCGGGCCAGAGCGTGTCGGGAAAATGGCCATCGTTCGGTCTGAGAGTAGAATGTTGAAAACTGTGCGTGCAACACCCGCCTCCCAGGAACACCGGGCCAGAGCGGGTGGTGAAAATGACCATCGTTCGGTCTGAGAGTACGCATGTTGAAAACTGTGCGTGCAATATCATATGCAATGAAGTGCGTTATTCTGTATGCGTTCAAGTGTTGCGATGTGTGAAGGAGATATATGATCGAAGATAAACGCATTGTATTCCAGGATTGAGCGAATCAGAGTAATATACGTTGTGTTGAGGGTAGCCCTGTCTGCACCCCAGTCGCGACCGGACATGCAGCGCAGGAGATTTAGACGTTTTGCGCTTCGTTGTTTTAGATAAGCAATATCGGGGCCGAAGCAGACTTTTGCCTAGTACGATGCCAAAATAGGTGAATGTGGTTTGGTGAGGGATAATTTGGTCGCGATAACGGAGTGGTGTAAGAGGTGGGATGTACGAGTTGAGCCGGGAGAAAAGCATTGTGACGGATTTGGCGGGGGAGATTTGCAATCCCCAAAGGGAGCACCAGGAATCAATTTGATTCATGGCGCGCTGCATTAAATAATTTGCTTTGTCTGCCGATGGATGCGTGCACCATATGGCCAAATCATCGGCGAAAATGGAGTATTTTAGACAGGGGCCTATATTGTGGAGGTCAGCGAGAGCATCGTTGATCATGATAAGAAAGAGGGTGGTGGATAACACGCTGCCTTGTGGGACGCCTTGATCTAGTTTTTGGGACCGAGAATGGATATTGCCGCAGCGGACGGTGAATGTTCTATTAGCGAGAAAATTGGTGATAAATTTTGCCATTCTATCTCTGATACAAATACGGTGTAATTTGATTCGGAGGGCCGAACTGTGTACTTTATTGAATGCGGATTTTAAGTCGAGAAAAAGTGCGACGGTTTCATGTTTTTTCATGAAGCCGCGCTGTATCGAGTCAACTAATTGGATGAGGTTGTCGGTGGTGCTGTGTCTGGGTCGAAAGCCGCTTTGAAAGGGGGAGAGAATTTCGCTGTTTTCGAGGTGGACTCTGATTCGTCCATTGACCATGTGCTCAAAGAGTTTAGAGGCACAACTAGTGAGAGAGATAGGTCGATAGCTAGAGGGAAGGTCGCGAGGTTTGCGAGGTTTAGCGATAGGAATGATAGTGCTAGTAGACCAGGAAAGGGGGAAGGTGCCGTCAGTCCATAGTTGGTTTAGTGCCGAAAGGAGGTTGTCCTTTCCGGAATCGGATAGATTTTGGAAGAAGGGGTATGCCAATTGGTCAGGGCCAGCCGCAGTGTTGGTTACTTTGGAGAGGGATAAGCTTATTTCATAGGGAGTAAAGGGGGCATTGTATGGTTCAGTGTTGTCAGAGGTAAAGTTGCAGGTGGCGAGAATGGTTTGTAGGAAGTCGATGGTTTGTTGCGAGTATTGTGTATTTGAGAAGATGTCAGCATAATAGGTGGCAAAGTGTTCCGCGACGTCTGAGGGTTCTGTGATGCTGCGTTGGTTAATTGTCAGTTGTGGGAATCCGCGGTGTGGGGATCTGCCATTTGCGAGAGAGCGAATTTGGGTCCAACGTTGGCCGATGGGGTAAAACGGTTGGATGAATTTGAATAGAGTTGCCAGCTGCGTTTTTTGGCCGTAAGAATGATCTGCTGACAACGTTTTTAGCCTCGGGCTTCTAACATGTTTTGTGGGGTGAGATTTTTGCGACATTTTCGCTCATCCCGCCGCCGCAGAGCGACGGCGCGTTGACACTCGTCGTTCCACCACGGCACGTGGTGACGGCCGGGGGAGCGACGAGTGTGGGGAACATGATTTTCTGCCGCGAGTAATATGGTGTCAAGAGAAGCTGATATTGGGGGGTGTGAATGAGGAGGGAAGACGGTGTCAATTTCCTGGGAGAAAGATGGCCATTTCGCCTTGCGAACATTCCAGCGGGGTACAAATGAGTAATCTCTAGCCTGGGCTGAGCGTTCAAGCATGATATGAATAGGGAAGTGATCACTAAAGAGGGGGTCGGGTTGTACATGCCAAGAAAACAGGGGTGAGATGGAGGCCGAGGCCAAAGATAGGTTAATGGCAGACGGACGGAACGGGGCAATGTCGGTGTTGTGTGTGGGTGTTTGGTCATTTAAAAAGACCGTGTTGTGGGTGTTGAGGAGTGTTTCGATGTGGTGTCCGCGAGGTGATGTGGTGTGACAACCCCATGCCTGGTGGTTGGCATTAAAGTCACCCAGCACTAGACAGGGGTGAGGAAGGAGACCGAAGAGGTCGGTCACAGAAGATAAGGATAGTGTAAGAGAAGGTGAGAAATAAAGAGAGAGTATAGTGAGCTCTATTTGTGCAATTTGGACAGAAACAGCAATATAATTTAGGTTATTAACAATGTTGATCTGACGATGAAGGAGGGTATCCGAGATAAATAAGGCGACCCCGCCGCCGCGTGATGTAGAATTTAATTGTCGGTATAGAGGGAATAACCAAAGATATTAAAATTATATCGGTCATTGTCGCGCCATCGGGTCTCCTGAACGGCGGCAATCAATGGTTTCTTTTTTATAATATATTCCTTGAATTCTGCCCAATGAAATATGAGTGACCTCGTATTCCATTGGAGCAAGAATTCAGTGGTGGATGTCTGCATTAATGGTTGTGATCACGCTCCCGCAGCCGCGTGTGTGGCGGTGATGGTGAGACAGAGTCGTCCGATTCATAATCGGACGACTCTGGTGTGACTGCTTGCTCTGGGTCCTTGGGGGATTCCCGAGCGTGTGATGGGGGGTCAGGGCTGTCCTGTGAGAACTGCGATGGTGAGGTGGAATGAGAGATGCAGAGGGGCGTCCCAATCGGACGACTTCACAGACGCCTTGTGGGGTCAACTCTTCCAGGAGCTCCTCCTCTGGGAGGTGTGCCAGCTCCGGGGCAAAGACAGTGACAAAGGAGTTGTTGAGGCGGTCCGCAACAACCACCTCAACAGGGTGTGCCAGGAAATGTCTGAGGTGGAGGAGGGCCCTGGTCTGGGTTGGGTCACGCACCCTAATCAATAGTGCGCCCGACCGTATGGCTCGGGCCGACACTACCCCTCCCGTCCCCTTATCTAACTCCTTTGCCACAGCAAAGGGGGACGTGCGGTCCCAGGACCCCTCGTTCCGTGCTACGAGCACGAAGGATTCCCCGTCAAGGGGATCTCGCGGTGGCAGGGCCCGGGCTCCTGGGCGCGGCCGGCGTCCGCCCTCCGCGGGGGCGGGGGGTCCCCGGGCATGCCGGGGCGGGGTTGGACCCCTGAGGAGAGGGGGAGGGGTGACTGAGTGTGGAAAGGGCGCCCTGAAGGGGTGCTGACAAGAGAGGCACCCTGAAGGGCTGCTGCAAGGAAAAGTGTGAAGAGAACCGTCGTGCGAAAGGGGAAGAAAGACAGAGTTTTGGAGGGATGGGAAAATCGGTCCGTGGCGGGGGCAGTCACGCTCTGCGTACGTTAGCCCGATCCATTAAAACAGAAAGTTACTTATGACCGATTCTAACCTATTGGGTGGGATTGGACAAAAACAATCAAAACTGACCGCTGTTACTAGTCGGTTTCCCGACGGCGCTCGAGAGCACCGCTGGGCCGAAGGGGGTTGGGAGCGGGGCTACGCCGGCTATTCCGGCGAGCAACCGACTAGTGGCGCCGGCCGGCTAATCCGGCTGACAACCAACTAGTGGTCGGGGTGGCTGATGTCACCCGGGGGCTAAGCTTCCCGTAGATGCCATAATAAGGACACCTACGAGACAGCGGGAGAGGGTGGGCGGGGTCTTGGGACAGCGGGCAGCTTCTTGTGCTCGATCGCCAGTGAAAACTAGGTCTTGTCGAGCCCTCCAATGCACAGGGAGCGATAAACGGACACTTCGGGGGCGTTAGCTCACATGATCTGGTTCTTTGACCGCAAAATCCCGCTGGCCTCTGTGACCCAGGGGCACAGATGGGGGCGGGCAGAGCATGCATGTGATGCCGTTAATGGAAGCACTCACTGCGTCCATCGAGTTTGGCGCCGGACAATAGGATATTGCAAACCACTGCACGATCGTGAGTCCGCCCCCGTTCGCTGTACATTTGGGCACCGAGCTGTACAGCGGTTCGTGGGAATGTACGGACAGGTTTGGCGTGCCGTAAGTCCCGGCGCTGAAAGGGTAGGACCGGCTATTAAGAAGGGAGAAGGGGCTCGAAAAGCCCTGGTGTCTCGTCGATTCACCAGTGATCGAGCAAAGAAGCTGCCCGCTGTCCCAAAACCCCGCCCTCTCTCTCCCACCTGTCTCGTAGGTATCCTTATTAGGGCATCTGCGGGAAGCTCAGCCCCCGGGTGACGTCAGCCACCCGGACCACTAGTTGGTTGTCAGCCGGATTAGTCGGCCGGCGCCACTAGTCGGTTGCTCGCCGGAATAGCCGGCGTAGCCCCGCTCCCAACCCCCTTCGGCCCAGCGGTGCTCTCGAGCACCGTTGGGAAGCCGACTTGTAACAGCGGTCAGTTTTGATTGTTTTTGTCCCATCCCACCCAATAGGTTAGAATCGGTCAAAGGTAATTTTCTTTTTTAATGGATCGGGCTAGCGTTCGCAGAGCGTGACTGCCCCGCCTCTGACCGATTTTCCCATCACTCTAAAACTCTGTCTTTCTTCCCCTTTTGCACGACAGTTCTCTTCACACTTTTCCTTGCAGCACCCCTTCAGTGTGCCTCTCTTGTCAGCACCACTTCAGGGCGCCCTTCCCACACTCAGTCACCCCTCCCCTCTCTCCTCAGGGGTCCAACCCCGTACCGGCATGGCCGGGGACCCCCTCGCCCCCCGCGGAGGGGGACGCCGGCCGCGCCCAGGAGCCCGGGCCCCGCCACCGCGAGATCCCCTTGACGGGGAATCCTTCGTGCTCGTGGCACGGAAGGAGGGGTCCTCGGACCGCACGTCCCCCTTTGCGGTGGCCAAGGAGCTAGATAAGTAGACGGGAGGTGTAGTGTCGGCCCGAACCATTCGGTCGGGCGCACTACTGGTTAGGGTGCGTGACCCAACCCAGGCCAGGGCCCTCCTCCACCTGAGCCACTTCCTGGCACACCCTGTCGAGGTGGTTGTGGCGGACAGACTGAACAACTCCTTTGTGACAGTCTTTGCCCCGGAGCTGGCACACCTCCCAGAGGAGGAGCTCCTGGAAGAGTTGACCCCACAAGGCGTCTGCGAAGTCGTCCGTTTGGGACGCCCCTCGGCATCGACCCCGAGCCCCCTGCTCAAAGTGGGGTACAGGTCGCTCGCCCCGCCGACGCACCTGTACGCGGGGTACCTCCGGTACCCCTGCCGGCCGTGCACCCCACTGCCCAATCGCTGTTGGTTCTGCCAGCGTTATGGCCACCACAGTGGGGTCTGTCGCGCCCGCAACCCGGTGTGCGGCCATTGTGCTGAGGCGCACACCACAGCCCAGTGCGAGGCCCAGGAGCCGCGATGCGCAGCCTGCGCCGGCCCACACCCCGCCTCATACCTCCGCTGCCCAGTCTGGCTGGAAGTAAAGTGTCAGCAGCAGCAGCGCCGGACAGCCCCCCCCCCAGCACCGCCCTTGACGCAGAGGCCGGCTTCCGCCTGGGGCCAACAGCCCCTCCAGCCCCTCTGGCCGACCCCGGCCGAGGCGGCCGCCAGACCGGCGACCCGTGTTCCTACGCGCACCGAGCGACCGCTCACCCACTCCGACCCTGCACCGGCCTTGCGCCCTGCTCCCGTCGCAGGTCCATCCGCCTCCAGGCCCTCCAGTAGTCGAACGGCTGCCACGCACCCTCGGGATCGAGCCCCCTCCGCGCCGCCCCTCCAGGACCACCCCAGCCACCCCTCCCCCTCTCCACCCTGCCTCCCTCTCGGGATCAGGCCTCCCTGGCAACGCCACATCAGGACCTCCCTCTCCCTCCACCTCCACATCGCAGTTCTCACAGGACAGCCCTAACCCCCCATCGCACGCTCGGGAATCACCCACGGACCCGGAACGCGCAGTCACACCAGAGTCGTCCGATTATCAATCGGACGACTCTGACTCAGCATCACCGCCACACACGCGGCTGCGGGAGCGTGATCACAACCATTAATGCAGACACCCACCACTGAATTCTTGCTCCAATGGAATACGAGGTCACTGATATCCCATTGGGCAGAATTAAAGGAATATATTATCAAAAATAAACCATTGATTGCCGCCGTTCAGGAGACCTGATGGCGTGACAATGACCCATATCATTTTAATATATTTGGTTATTCCCTCTATACCGACAACAGAAATTCTACATCCCGCGGCGGCGGGGTTGTCTTATTCATCTCAGACACCCTCCTTCATCGTCAGATCAACATTGTTAATAACATAAATTTTATCGCTGTTTCTGTCCAAATTGCACAACTAGAGCTCACTATACTCTCTCTTTATCTCCCACCTTCTCTTACACTATCCTTATCTTCTGTGACCGACCTCTTCGGTCTCCTTCCTCACCCCTGTCTAGTGCTGGGTGACTTTAATGCCCACCACCAGGCATGGGGTTGTCACACCACATCACCTCGCGGACACCACATCGAAACACTCCTCAACACCCACAACATGATCTTTTTAAATGACAAAACACCCACACACAACACCGACATTGCCCCGTTTCGTCCATCTGCCATTGACCTATCTTTGGCCTCGGCCTCCATCTCACCCCTCTTTTCTTGGCATGTACAACCGGACCCGCTCTTTAGCGATCACTTCCCTATTCATATTATGCTTGAACGCTCAGCGCAGGCTAGAGATTACTCATTTGTCCCCCGCTGGAATGTTTGCAAGGCGAAATGGCCACCTTTCTCCCAGGAAATTGACACCGTCTTCCCTCCTCATTCACACCCCCCAATATCAGCTTTTCTTGACACCATGTTACTCGCGGTAGAAAATCATGTCCCCACACTCGTCGCTCCCCCGGCCGTCACCACGTGCCGTGGTGGAACGACGAGTGTCAACGCGCCATCGCTCTGCGGCGGCGGGCTGAACGAAAATTTCGCACAAATCTCACCACCCAAAACATGTTAGAAGCCCGCGAGGCTAAAAAACGTTGTCAGCAGATTATCCTTACGGGCAAAAAACACAGCTGGCAACTCTATTCAAACTCATTCAACCGGTTTACCCCCATCGGCCAAATTTGGACCAAAATTCGGTCTTTCGCAAATGGCAGATCCCCACACCGCGGATTCCCACAACTGACAATCAACCAACGCAGCATCACAGAACCCTCGGACGTCGCGGAACACTTTGCCACCTATTATGCAGACATCTCATCAAATACACAATACTCGCAACGAACCATCGACTTCCTACAAACCACTCTCGCCACCTGCAACTTTACCTCGGACAACACTGAACCATATAATGCCCCCTTTACTCTCTATGAACTAAGCTTATCCCTCTCCAAAGTAAACAACACTGCGGCTGGCCCTGACCAATTGGCATACCCCTTCTTCTAAAATCTATCCGACTCCGGAAAAGACAACCTCCTTTCGGCACTAAACCAACTATGGACTGACGGCACCTTCCCCCTTTCCTGGTCTACTAGCACTATCATTCCTATCGCTAAACCTCGCAAACCTCGCGACCTTCCCTCTAGCTATCGACCTATCTCTCTTACTAGTTGTGCCTCAACTCTTTGAGCGCATGGTCAATGGACGAATCAGAGTCCACCTCGAAAACAACGAAATTCTCTCCCCCTTTCAAAGCGGCTTTCGACCCAGACACAGCACCACTGACAACCTCATTCAATTAGTTGACTCGATACAGCGCGGTTTCATGAAAAAACATGAAACCGTGGCACTCTTTCTAGACTTAAAATCCGCATTCAATAAAGTACACAGTTCGGCCCTCCGACTCAAATTACATCGTATTGGCATCGGAGGCAGAATGGCAAAATGTATCATCAACTTTCTCGCTAATAGAACATTCACCGTCCGCTGCGGCAATATCCATTCTCGGTCCCAAAAATTAGATCAAGGCGTCCCACAAGGCAGCGTGTTATCCCCCACCCTCTTTCTTATCATGATCTACGATGCGCTCGCTGACCTCCATCATATAGCCCCCTATCTAAAATACTCAATTTTCGCCGATGATTTGGCCATATGGTGCACGCACCCATCGGCAGACAATGCAAATTATTTAATGCAGCGCGCCATGGATCAAATTGATTCCTGATGCTCCCTTTGGGAACTGCAAATCTCCCCCACGAAATCCGTCACAATGCTTTTCTCCCGGCTCACCTCGTACATCGCACCTCTTACAGCACTCCGTTACCGCGACCAAATTATCCCTCATCAAACCACCTTCACCTATCTTGGCATCGTTCTAGACAAAAGTCTTTGTTTCGGCCCCCATATTGCTTATCTAAAACAACGTTGCGCAAAACGTCTAAATCTCCTGCGCTGCATCTCCGGTCGCGACTGGGGTGCAGACAGGGCTACACTCAACACAATGTATATTACTCTGATTCACTCAATCCTTGAATACAATGCGTTTATCTTCGATCATATATCTCCTTCACACATCGCAACACTATAACGCATACAGAATAACGCACTTCGCCTCATCACCGGAGCACACCGCACAACGCCCATCACTAGTCTCCGGGCTGAGGCCCACCTCCCCAGCTTACAACACCGCAGAACACTCCAACTAGTCAGATACCACTTTCGGACCACAGCACAGCACATCCACCCTGCCGGCCTCGCTCTCTCTAATCCTCCCGTTCGACGTTCATATAATAGGAACAAATACAATATTGCCATACATTTGGACCATGTCCTCACATTCGCACTCAAATTCCCCAATGTAATTCCCGACAAATTGCCTCCCCTACTCCCGTTTTGGCACATGTATCACCGCAATCTGGAATATCTCTTCCACCAAAACAAAAAATTACTTTCCCCCCTCGAAACCCAACAGACATTTTTCGAATATCAAGCAGCCCACCCCCATCTCACATACTTCTACACGGATGGCTCCCGTATCGCAGACGGTACGGGAGCTGCCTGGTGTGGTGGTCCCAACTTTGGCCAAATAAAATTAACACCACACCACTCTGTTTACACCTCGGAGTTAGTCGCTATCTACGCCTGTTTAAGCCACATTGTTCAACACCACATCATCACACCAACAATCATCTGCACAGACTCACGTTCATCCATCGATGCTCTCGCAGCCATACACAACACTACGCACCCCACACTCCACGCTATCCGTCAACTCTATCACACGCATCATGCTCACCTTCAACTCACACTGCTCTGGGTCCCTGGCCACATGGGGATTCCGGGCAACGAGCGGGCGGATGAGCTCGCTCGTCGAGCCATCGACCTCCCACCCACCCCCAATCTCCCAGTTCCCCCCTGTGACCTTTTGTCCCTCACCAACCAACTATTCAACACATATCTCGAGGCATGCTGGAACCAAAACACTACACATTTACACCACATTAAACCCCTTCTCGCCAAATGGCCCTCTTCTCGGCAACACACACGCTCACATGAGATCCTCCTTGCTCGACTCCGACTCGGGCACACCAAACTCACACATGATTTCCTCCTCCGCCAACTTCGCCGCGCTCCTCCTTGCCAAACATGGGATGTACATAACTCTGTGGAACATTTCTTACTTATCTGCCCTGCCTACCAATTACAACGTCGCCCCCTTCTTTCCTACATTGCCCAACATCAGACCCCACTTTCACTGCCAAGCCTTCTCGGTGACAAACACCCGGAGCTCATTGAGCTACTATTTACATTCTTGTACAACACCAAACTCGAGGAAGTAATTTGAAGTCAAACGCTATCATCTCCGTCGTCGCAAAACACATACATATAGGTTATATCACACTAGGTAGGCAGAGACCGATCCAATTTGGCCATAACGGACGGTTCTCCATATAAATTGTGCTTGGTTTTTACCTACGGGTTTTCCAAGCTGCTTGGTTTTTTCACCTTCTCAGGTTTTTCCAAGACTTAACACGCGCACTGGAGGGGGGGGGGCGAAATCCGCCCACCCCTCCGATGTTTCGCAAATAACTGCAGATTTGACCGGTCTATATACGCGATTTTCGGTGTACCTGCTTCAAAATGAACGGCGCGTCGTTTAAAGTAAGAACAATGGAAATCGCCCGAAAGGTTTTCAAGTTAGGGGCCGCTAAAGCCAAAAATGTTATAGCGCCAGACCACAAAAATCGGCGCAGATGCGCTCCCAGTATACTGACAAAAGGGAAGTGTTCTAGGCAACACTAGGGACTTGTTTGATGCATATTGATATGCTGTATAGTTTCAAGGTCATGTTAGGTCACCAAGGTCAAGTCAGGTCAAGTTCATGACAGGTTAATGGAACCAAATTTGATCAACTGGAATGTTGCCATAAATGCACTACTGGTTGTCATTTGTACTGTTTTTCATTGCGTTTCCATACTTTATTCATGTACTTCACTCCCTTCTTCACGAAGCCGATTGCTCCGAGCTGCCCGACGGAGCAGTCGGGCGGGCGGCCGGTTCCGGTAACTGGAACAGGTAACTGACCTGATAAAGTGGTGCTATATAGGTGACCTGAGGTCAAATGTTGGGTCTAGCATCTGCATTGCATCATTAGTGATGTCCAAAACATCATTGATGCCCATTTTTGAGCATTTAAACACAATCACAGCGATCCATAACGATGACAAGCCAAGCCACGCAAAACCGGAAAATTTTGCCAATCTGACCTCATTTGACCTTGAAAATATTGACCTAGGGTCACGAAAATTGCACACAATAGAGTTCACTACCGTGCCCATCCACCCTGCGAATTTCGTTCCTCCAGCTTTACTAGGAGCCGAGATCTTAGGGGGGGGGGCGGAATCCGCCCCCCTCCAGTGCGCGTAATTCTCAGAGGCCCTCCAGGGCGCGTGTTAACTCAAACATACACCTACACATACAAGGTCGGGCCCGACGCCCACGACTCGTCCTGGGCGCCGGGCCTCCGCTTCGCTTTTCAGGTCGCAGATGGGCAGTGGAGCCTCTCCGGAGGTTACGATGCTGCCCACCCTCCAAGTGTCCTTCTAAGTGTCGTGTATGTATGTATGTCAGTGTATGTTCCACCTGTGTATGTATGTATCGGCCCTTACGCCATGTTCCTTGATTTCTGGCGTCTCATCTTTCCTGTCTTTCTTATTTGATATAACCGGATGCCACATAAGCCGGATTAAAGTAACTCTTTCTTTAACATAGCATATCTCTAGCGGATGGCACTTTGCCTCAGATAAAGATGGGGGAAAAAAGTAGGGCCGGCTAGGTTATATAGACGGCCAGGGGACGTGCCCAATGTGGTAGGGATCCGTGCCCACCCGTGGACACATTGGCCTGGCCGCACGTCTACGGCGAATAAGGCCCGGCGCGGCATCGGCTGTCTTTAAAGTTAGGTAGGTCGTTCAAAGACACCAGAGCACTTGTATAAGCCCTCGGAGCCAGTACGATGAGCCCCTCGTTGCAGTTAAGACTTTGTCCAGGCGAGGAACGCTGCCAATAATGGCTAGGCCACCTATGATTGGCAGTAAAAGGTATACAATTCGGCCAACGTACCACTCCAAAATAGAGCAATGGTCTGTCGATATATGTGTTTGTGTACCGCTGAGGGGGGGGGGGGGGGCAGCCAAATTTGGGGACCAAGCAATTCATGAATTAAGAAGGAGAGAATGAATGGGGTGAGCGTATGTGAAGTGAATAAGGATAATTAATATGGGTAGGTAGATTTAAGGACCAGCGGAAGCCGCTTGCGGCTAAACACAGGCACCTATTTCGTGCGGTACATTGCACAAATTATAGTACTATTAGCATCCAAAAGTCCCAACTCGGGACAAGCCATTCAAACCACGGACAAATTCCACGTTCATTAATTTTATAAATACAACTCGTTCTCTCTAATTTGGCTAGAGGCACTCACTTACCTATATGGTGTTCCCAAAACATTGACCACGCACAACATATAACTTCGTGTTAGGACAACTTCGTGTGGGCAAACAACACCAAGCCGGTTGGGGTTTGGGGATTGTGTGGTGGAGGTGGCGGGGAACAACACAACACACCCCCGACATAGGCAAACACAACAGGAGATATTTAGACCGTATAAGTCTAGAGTCAGCCCAAGTACAGCCGTGTTAAAGCGCAGTCTTTGTTCAGATCAAGCCCTTAATAAATCAGTTTAGCTTAAGTTTGGGTTGGGTTCCCACAACCTTTCACACACCCCGACCACCCCATGACCCACCCACCCCCACAAACCCCCGCACCCACACCTGCCACACCCACACACCCCACCGACGGCAGAGCCGCCACCACTACATTTACAGTCATGTAAGGGCAAATACGCAGCTCTGCGTATTATCCCTTACATGACTTATTAAGATTTTGATGAAGAATTCCCTGGTCTTGGAGCAGGGCGCTCGCATGTCAGATAAAAAAGGACATTACCAGCCTTGCTCGACTCGTGGAGGCTTTTCGGTGGCAGTGAGGAGGGGGGACCAGCCTGTTTTTGGGAAGGGTGGGCAAGGGCTTGTCTATTCGCCCGTCCTCTTCCCCACATGGATCCTGTTGGTTATTCACCTAATATTACTTGGGGAGAGGGCATTTTAGGGACACTACCCCACTCCCCACATGTGAATGACCATCCACCAAAAAAACCTTAAACGAGTCCCTGGTTAAAGTTCGGGACGGCTGCCGGAGAGATGGAAAGTGGTGCCGCCGGGTCGCTTTTGGGGTCTGCTAAGAGTGAGGAGAAGCGTGCATGAGTCCCCGTCTCCTGGCAGAAGATGAAAGGGACGGGGTTCCCAACGAAGGTGTCATCACATGTTCACGATTAGGGTTCTGGTCGCCGAGTGGGAGGACGGAATCGCCATCTTCCGAATAGCACCTCCATAAAAAGAATATATGATTGGAGAGGGTAATGGTCTACATCAGCCACCAGAAAGAGCAAGGGAAGGTGAATAATAACTTGACCGACTAACCTGATAATAACCTGACTTGATTTTCAAGGACTTAGCACACGAAACGCCGCCCGCATATCATGACCTTCTCTACACCTGGAGGGGGGATTGTGAATCTTGTGGAGGGGGGATTTTGCACGCAATCCAACTTTTGTTTTTGACCATGACGACAAACGTGATTTTCAACGGAACATAGCGCCATCTGTCTTCTGCTCAGTGGTGCAGAGTTATTTTGGCTATCTGTTATCGTTGAACCTCTAGGTCCTGTCAGGCTGGTTAAAGTTTGGATTTCAGCAATTGACTGGTCTATTATGTTGGTTTTCTATTCACAGGCGCAAATAAAATATTTTCGGATAAACTTTGGCCTAAATAGCCTGCTGAACTTCTTCCAAACACCTTGATATTGTCCAACTACTTATTTAAGTTGAACGTCACGCGTAGGACGCGTGAGAAACAACATAGCTATTCCGTGTTCGAACGTATTTGCATCGTAACATCCAAACCACGAATGATGAAGTGATGAAGCAAAGACAAGTGGATTTGCAAAGATGCGCTGCAGCATGTGGTGCCCAATGACTTGGCGAAAGGTCATGTAGTAGCACTTGACCGGGCAAGGACACTCACTTTCAGGGACACGCTTTTTACACGTGATCGATTTCGATACGATGTTCGTTTGGGAAGCTCTCCAAAATTCGGGTGTAAGCCTGACCCCTTCCTAATAGACAAGAGGCATCGGATTTGTGCCACTTTTTCATGTCCGCAACATTATTATATTTATCACTCAAAATATGGTAACCATGAAATCCCCAAATTTGGGGAGATTCATTCATTTCCTTTATCGCTAAACTTGGAGGGAATGACACTTTCTCCTGCCTCCCACATGCCAGTGCTTTACCTACATAGGATTCTGTTAGTCTCAAAATATGGATGGGAGGGGAGCAGTTTCATGCACCGACATTGGACCCATGCACTGGGGACCCAAACATGAGGGGAGCAGTTTCATGCACCCCACACTCAGAGCGGGGAAGAGTGGCAGGGCCCCCTGGCCCTGCCACTGTTCTGTTCCTGCCCCCTGCCTGCCACTGTCTGTTCCTACGCTCATGGTGTCTGCGGTACGTTAGTAGCCAGATGTTTAGTTGTTTGAGCTTTGGAGAGGCTGCGACTGCTCATGGTCGAATGTTTGTTGAAATACATAAAGTGTGTATGCCAGGACGCATCAAATATTTACCCGGAGTGCATGCATAAGCCAAAGACAACAGTGATAAGGCTCGTTTGCAGGAACAACTAAGCGAATGAGTGGGTGTCTCCTCTTCAATATGTTCTTATTTACGTTATTTTTCATTTAAGACAAGCAGTCCCTTACAAAGAAAATAACCTAACAAAACTCACGCAGCTGGTCGAGAAGCCCACAGGTTCGGAAGAAGGCGCCAGCGCTCCTGAAGTCAGTGCCAGGCGGGCAGCGGCCGTCGATATCGACGACGACGTCGCCCGGTTTCTGGCCCGGGCCGCAGGGGCAATCGTAGCAGTTCTTCTCGGCGTTGAACTTCTGCCCGCAGTCGGCCGGGCACTGCTGGTAGCCGCCTTCGCACGTGACCGTGCCCGCTGCGGCACAGGTTGGCTGTTACGCCCTGTCGCCTGTGACACGTGACCGTGTCCGCTGCGGCACAGGTTGGCTGTTACGCCCTGTCGCCTGTAACACGTGACAGTGTTCGCTGCGGCACAGGTTGGCTGTTACTCGCTGTCGCCTGTGACACGTGACCGTGTCCGCTGCGGCACAGGTTGGCTGTTGCTCCCTGTCGCTTGTGACACGTGACCGTGACAGCTACGGCACAGGTTGGCTGTTACTCCCTGTGGCCTGTGACACATGACAGTGTTCGCTGCGGCACAAGTTGGCTGTTACTCGCTGTCGCCTGTGACACGTGACCGTGTCCGCTGCGGCACAGGTTGGCTGTTGCTCCCTGTCGCTTGTGACACGGGACCGTTTCAGCTGCGGCACAGGTTGGCTGTTACTCCCTGTGGCCTGTGACACGTGACCGTGACCAGCTGCGGCACAGGTTGGCTGTTGCTCCCTGTCGCCTGTGACACGTGACCATGACAGCTGCGGCACAGGTTGGCTGTTACGCCCTGTCGATTGTGACACGTGACCGTGACAACTGCGGCACAGGTTGGCTGTTACTCCCTGTCGCCTGTGACACGTGACCGTGTCAGCTGCGGCACAGGTTGGCTGCTACTCCCTGTGGCCTATGACACGTGACCGTGTCCGCTGCGACACCGGTTGGCTGCTACTCCCTGTGGCCTGTGACACGTGACAGTGTTCGCTGCGGCACAGGTTGGCTGTTGCTCCCTGTCGCCTGCACGACGGGCGGCTGGTGAAGGCCAATAATTATCGGTATAGTCATACTGCAATCATCATTGGAAGGGCATGTAACCTAGACCATGGGTAGAGAAGTTATAAAATTATTGGTGGGTTCCAATGCACTGAGGAAATGAGTGCTGCCAATTTCGTTCCTACGGCCACCTCACAGGGTCCATGGTAAGAGAGCAACAAGTGGGTGGGGCCAAGGCACGGTCGTGGGGCCCATGCCTCACCAATTGCATAGGGATCTCGACCTCTGATTTAGAGGGTGTGGGTGGAGGACCTCTCGTCCTTTCGCGTTTACTTCGGGTAAGTCAGGAAAAGGAGAACGGAGAATGAAATTTGTCAGCATATGATGTAGACAATTTGCATACCTGTCATGGTGAAGTATTATGAAGTTTTATGAAGTTGCGGCTACCATGGGAATAGGTGTTGGACTCAAAGGTTTCCCGAACCGAACAGCGGAATTCAGAATACGGCACGTGTATCTGCGTCTGATCAAGCTTGTGATATGTGTATTGAATTCCGAACACGGGCTTGATAAGCATTTTAAGCCCGCAGGGTTGCACTTGGGAAGGGCGGATCTAGTAATTATCATTGGGGAAGGGGCGCACTTCCTCGGAGTGGTGCCTTCGGCGGACAAATTCGCTAAGTGGGGCAGAGATACACTGAAGTTTACTGAAGTGGCACCTTTCCAATCCAATGGAGTGCATTTTTCTCCTGCATCCCTTCCCCAATGATAATTGCCGGGTCCATCCTTGCCAAGTGCAACCCTGCGTGCTTAAAATGTTCAAGCCCGTGTGCGGAATTCAGCACACACTTCACTTGTTTTAACAGATTCAGATACATGTGCTTTTTTATTTTCAAGTTATTATTAGCCGCTAAAGGCGTGACAATTTGAGCTTTCGAAATTGCTGCACTGCAATTCACCAGATCTATAATTCAAGGAAGCATAGCAATCAGCTGTATACTATTTTTTTTTAAATGTACTATACTATCATGGATTCAACTTACCACTGTTCTCTATAATCATCTGCGCACTTCGGACTGCAATCACTGTGAAGCTACGTCCCACCGTTAAAGTGCTAGGTGTCCTCCTCAACTAGCACCTTAGCTGGTATTCACACTGTCTCAGATTTATCTCATATTCACACTGAACTGTCTCCAGATACCGATTGACTCTCTGACAGTCCCGTCATTGTAGAAGACGGTTGGACGGTGTCAGAGACCATACCTGTAGCAGGTTTCTCCTTCGTACTCCATGGGTTGTTCCAACATATCTGTTTGTGGATAAAAGAGGCCTAGAGCGCGGTGTGGAAAACAACTGGCAAATAAGTTGCGTTCTACCTGAACTTGCTTTTGGCGTACGTCCTTGGAGCACCCGTTGTCTCCTTTATGCCTGGGCAGGTCAACAGTATGCCCAGGCATAGGTCCAAGTTCAAGATTGTTGTCTGCGTGTGACTTGCGAATATGCAAACAACGATGATATTTCATGCGAAGGAATGCCTGTTTACATGGTATATTTTTTGAATATATTTGGCAAATAAACAGAATGTTGTGATGCTCACAGCTCCTCATCAATGACTTCGCTAGCCATTGCCAGGACACCATCCTCTGAGTCAGCGATGAGAGGCATGTGTGGCAGATGACACCGGCGATAAGTGTGTGGCACTCTTGAGCTGTACATTAAAAGTATGCCATGTGACACTGTGAAAAGACACTGGGAAAAGTTAATCTGTTCTGTTTTAGCTGCGATACCAAAATAGAACGAGTAGTTAAACTTGAAAGAAGTTTTAGATGACAACAGCGAGGGGAATTTATACCAATAACAACTCTCAGCTGAGGAATGTAGTACTCAAATGGAATCTGAAAGTAGTCTTATTTGAGTAATAGCTTCGAATGTTGAAACTGATGGCCATTATCAGGTGAACTGGCTTCAGCGAGAATAAAATCTGCTTGTTCAGACTTTGAAGTGGTTTTACACCAGTACATTTGCGACCCACGAGGAGTCAGAGCGACACTTGGTCCGGTCTCAATTGAGCATGGCTGTTTAAATTGAAACTAATTGATATTCTCAGACTGACTGGTTTCACTTGAGACCGAAAGATATTCTCCTTCCGGAGTCTTCAAAGTTTTTTCACATCAGAACATTTGTAAGTCACAACGCACTGGCATTTTCGGCTGAAAATGGTGTTCTCAGCATATCCTGAACAGATTGCTCGTTTTGTGTCGTCTGATTTGAATAGGGGAAATGAGAACGTCAGCTATTCGCTGAGAATATATGCGCTTCTCACATTTTTATCAGTGTGGTCACATCTGTTCTGAACCAGCTGCCAGCAAATAACATCGCATAGCAAGACTGAGACTAAACAAAACGTGGATTTCCAACTTCGGTTCCTGCATGCATCCGCTACTCACGTGTTGGCTCCCTCCGGCAGGGTGTACAGGCCGGCTCGCCGTCCTGGGTACAGACACAGCTGCTGCAGCCCCCGTTCACCGTCCACGTGGCACCCGGTGTACAGCCTGACGAAACAACGTAGGTTAAAACGATACATCACGATGTTCGTTTATTATAGACGCACACATGTCGGTGGCGGTGCGTATTGTAACTGGTAGTTACGCCTCTACCCATGTAACAACGGTTCAATGTGATGGGCTATAATAACGTAAAATAACTGCATTATGGTCTGTCGTTGTGTTGTGAACACGATTTCATTGTTTACAATCTATTTGAAAGGTCTTGCCGGCATTGATGGAAAAAGAGAAAATCGTACCGATTAAAACATGATAAGAATAAAGTAATCATTTTAAGAAAAAAAAAATAACTGCCATGCGAACCCATGAATCGAACCTGGTTATCTGATGTATTTAATGGAGGATTACATGTACAATATGACACACTTGCGTACTTTATTAAGTACGCTTGCAGCTGTGATGGAACAATAGTTATCCAGTTATCGGAATGTCCTGCCATTTTCATGAAGAAAATAAAAACTACTTTAATCATGCTGTCTGGCAACATGCCTGTGAAAAAAGAACGTAGTCAAGTAGCTGTCTTGGGGCAATATCGTACGTTTTACACATATTTGATTACGCCCACATGCTCCATTAGTCCACGACAAACCGTTGCCTTTTCAACATCCTGTTTTCGCACAAAATTATTATTGTACCCTGTTGTGATCAGTCATAGTCGTGAGTGCTTTGATGTGGATCCGAGACAGGTCGAAAGTGTCGGCAAATTCGCAACTTTTTCAAGGATGTGAATTGTGCCAAATTCTCACCAGATTGTGCGTGGGTGCACTTACCATTTGCAGGGTCATGAGCATCAAAGTGACCCGATGCCTTAAACATGAAGCTCGTCATCGCCGACAAACTAGGCGAGCAAACCACGAACCTTGTCCTCTGCAGATCTTGGAGAACAGGAAGGAAACACCCTCTTGAAGACCCGTTGGGCACGGACGCTCCGAAGCAATCGCCAGGTCACCAAACTCGAGGGTGGGGATGCTGTCGTCCCCTGACAGAATTGCTGTGAGAAGAAAAGCTCTCTTGGCAGACAAACAAGGATTTGATAGTGAATTGACAATCTCATCAACATATTCGGTTGATGATCCGGAAGTCCACCGTCGAAATCGTGCACTCGAACAAATCGGCCACCCAATCAAATTGCGTACCCCATGCCACGAAACTATCCATGAAACGTCCGATAATACCTTCTTGACTTATGCTGTTCCTTAGCGAAGCCCCCCGTCTAGATGCGCCTAGTAGATGCAAAAGATAATCTGTTAGCCATGAGATATTATGGTGAACTCCGCTCAGTGCGTCGGATGCATGAAAAAAGACCTTAGGTGAGGGAGTCGCATCAACTTCCTATATTGATGACGGTTCATGTGGAATGAGGAGTGATAGTGTTGCCGTAGACATACATTACTCATCACCTTACTGGTAGCCGAAGTCACTAAGTTGCCCACCTTCGGCTTCTTCTTACTTTGTGTTTTAGTTTAATGGATAATGCTCTATGTCCCAAACCAATACGGTATTTTCCATCCTTCGCACCCCTTGTATCTGCCTTGCTTTGATAACACAGGTCGTTCAGGATCAATAAACATATTTATCCACGTTCCGACCAACAACAGATCACTTACGCTTTCTGTCCAGGACAATACAAGCTATCTTTGTGCAGCTAACCACGCCAGGAGCTGAGCACGTGCAGGTGTTGCACCGATGCTTCCACGAGGCGCCCGGGGTACAGGTGTCGGGGCCGCGAGCTGTGTGAGGTGGGGCAGGTCACTAACAAGTGAGTTCAGCGTTGCGCTGGGAGCGCACCACTGTGCGCCGGCCGTATGCATGCTATCATCTGCATTACAGGATACCGCGTGCGTGCCCTTTGCTGACACAGTGCGACAGCATGTCATCTAAACACTGGCGATCACGGCTGGTAACTGGATCGAGGATTGTTCTGCCAGCTCTGATCAATGCGAGAACATGGGGTGAACGAAAACCCAGTCAGCATAGCAAGTAGAACAATGCTTATGGCGGGGTACGGTCGGAATACAATGAGAAGACGCGGGTAAAGAACCAATGCAGGGAGTCGTCTAACATGCTAGTTGGGGTGGGGGGAGGGTCGGCGGCCTCCACAGTAACAGCCCGGATCCCCAACAGTCCATCTCTCAAAATCTTTTAGACGAGTCCCTGAGCTAGTAGGCGTGTTTCCTGTTCAGCATCGTGATGTGCCAGCCGGCTGGGAGTACATTGGCAGACAGTTGTGTCCATGGCAACCGAGCGAGAACCGCGTCACAGACGTTACCAAATCACAATTCCGCGTGTGCACGACGGTATTGGTAGGCACACATCATCAGGAGTTGAGCGGACATTGGGCACGGTTTACATGCGCATTGGTGAGCCACAGGCAATGATGGGGAGGTGGCGGAAGTATGGGATCTTTTCAGTACCATTCGGTAACCACGTGATGGTCAGCTTTTCTTGTGATACTTGTTGCGCCAGATTTGAGAACGGTGAGGAATACAAATTGGAGACATTTTCAAGCACACAACAGCTATCTCTAAGATTGAATTACAATTGCACAGGCAGGAGTAATAACCAGTGATGAATCATGAATCACGGAATCTCACCTGCTTTGGAGTGGACAATTCCGGTCTGGCAGACATATCTGATGTTTCGCTCGACACGAATATCACCTTCAACCTCGCACGCCAAAGGTATTCCTGCCGTGCCGGCCCCTAAGCAGGCCTTGCGGGTACACGCGTAGCCTCCACCAGCTAGGCATTCGCATTGGTTTTCGCACTGATCCACAAACGACTGGCCGTAGTTGCATGGTGCGTCTGAAAACGGACCAGCCCGTTACCGTCAGCACCATCGGAGGATGTCGCACAGCAAGAACCTCGCTCTCACATCACCATGCAGCTCACACGCGCTATCGATGCAGCATGTGGAACCCATTCTCACCATTCACTTGCCGAGAGCGGACGTAAATCAGCTCGAGCGGTTGATACTCTGTCCTGCACACCGTGTTTTCGTATATCAATGCAAGCATTTATAGATCAACTCTCAAACTTAGGAAACGTTAGGACCTTTAATCATGTTCTGTGCGGACTGTCCAGCACTACGGTAACATAGGAGGGGGTGGGCAGGTTATGTGCACTCTCCACAAATATATCGATAACTACTGGTCCGATGTTGATTCAAAAACGGCATTCGATTCGTCCCGACAAGATGTACAGCACAGAAAGAAAAGATGAAACATTCTGACAAAAAAGTGTCAGCGACAAAAACTTATAGCTTTTGAAGGATTGTTTTCAGCCATCTGCACTGTGAACATGCTTATCGGCTGATATGCATGAGGAAAATGGTTCGGTTTATCATGGATTACTGTTTCAGATATGCATCGTGTAGAACCAAAATAAAATATCAGCCGCAGTTCCAGGTGGGGCAAAAAGGGAGAATTTTGGGAAAAGAAGTAAATGTATTTTTCACGTGTTGATGGTGCGAGTAAGAAGAACATCAGGGCGTGCAAATATATCCTTCAATACAATACGCATAAGTGAACCCAGAGATATATAACTTAATTCACGCACAACAAATAGCTTATATTACACGATGATGCTAGGAACATAACTTACAATAGTTATCGGTGGTACTTACAACACGCATGTGCACACGTTCACCGACCAGTTTGCGTGCCTGAGTGTATCTCTGCTAATGCTTGTTTTATTCATATTTAGTACTCACTATCTATATGAATGCCATAATACCTCACAATTGCCAGATATTGTAAATAATTAACTTTGTTCAAAAATATGAAGGGGGTATGCCATGCACCTTGGGTTACCTTCGCCTCGCGCACTGTTAATGGCCTCCTAAAAGCAAGGGCGTGGAGCAGCCTGAGGAACCGAATGTTCCGATATTGCGAAATGGTATGCGCACCTTAATTGTATGAAACGTCACACAATGTCGTGATGCTGCAACAAACTACTTTGGAGTGACAAGTATGAAAAATCACTTGAGGGGCGGGTGAAATTGATATTTTAACCCCAGACGCCTTTCCGGTCAGATCCTCACACCCCATCTCTGGGGGTAGGGTCCTTGTATGTCACTCTCTAATCTCCATACTATGCGTTGCACGAAAACAAAAGTGGTGTCATCAGAAAGCACTCGATGCGTAGGTCCTGAAACTATCCCAAAAATTGTATTCCCTGAAAAAGTGACGTGACCAGGGCGTACATGGTATCACAACTGACGTCATGTTTTGGCCCTGTGGAGTTCACTTTGGGGAGGTTTTGAATAGTAAGAAATGGAGATAATGTGTGCCAGATGGCACTCCACCGGCAGAAGGAGGCAGCTACCAAAACCTATGCCCACCCTACGAGCCACCGGCGTGACGGACATCCGAGATATGAACTTGGAAGACTTCACCTATCGATATTATGAGATATCTTAATAAAGCTCGTGTCAAATATAACTAAGATGTATGCAAAATAGAAGGGTGTTTTCAACGGTCACCGCGGCCCAGCAGACAGTGCGGTCTCGCCTTTTCCCTGGAAATAATGACGGTGCATTTTGGCATACATGGCCAATGCACACTCTACATAGCCAAATTTTTCACTCTATTCTTCTGAACAGCACGCTAGCAGTATCCTGCAGATGGTTTCACTTGTCCAAGAATAAGCAGTTACTCTGCAAACCAACGCTGCTGCCACTCTCCCAGGATTCTCGACTTCGCTCGACTACTGTAGACTTGACCACTGTAAACAAATATGTTCGCTGGTAATTTTAAACACTTTCTGAACCTATCTTGGCAGCAGCAGATCTGCCTTTTCATGTCTGTGAAATTCAACATAAATTTGCACCCACATACATATACAAGTGGCACGGCATTGCTCTTGTACAATGCGATCAGTGTATTTAACATACGCGATACTAAGGAAGTTGAATGTAGTGGGAATTGAGTACATGGAACTAGCTCGCAGAATCTGAAACGATCGGGGTGTGTGTGTGTGGGGGGGGGGTAGAATCTCTCCCCGCACCGAACAGGGTTCATGTTAATATTGACGTTCGAATCAGAGCATCAGAGTCTACAAGCAAAGTGGGCTGGGTTCTATCGCGCGTCAACTTTGCGTCCAGCATACAGTTTCGAGTTTGCCATTGCATAGAACGGCAGTGTAGCAGCGCATAGGGCAGGTGTGTCGGCCATCCTACCAACTCGTAGCACAATTAAGCATTAGTTTATGACGTAGAATGGAAAAAAGAGCCATCAAAGTGCCATCAAAAGAGCCATGTCCCACCGAAATCGAACTTGTATCATCGATGGAACTGAGTGACTTTACCGAAAATGGCTAAAATGTGACAACCCTCAGTCGTTTGTAGACCACAGCTTGGTAATACTAAGACTTTGTCGTTTCGGACACAAAGTCACGACAGGTTGTCAACACATACAGATCGTCAATGTCGCACGGAAAGGCATGAATGGGACCGGCCGCCCGTACATCAATGGTGCTCATCTGATCAATGCGAGACAGACCAGACTAGTTTCGTTACTGTACATGCAAACGACACAATATCTTCAGCGCGTGAAGTGGGCTGCGCAAGCCGCAAAGCCGAAGTGTGGCACCTTGCAGCCTGTTGAGCACGGTGTAAGAAGGTACTGGCGTAAGCAGGCCTGTTATTTCGTGGAAGTGTGTTATGCCAAAACTAGAACTGCTGAGTTGTTTGGAAAAGTCCCGAGAAGAAGATCCGTTCTGTTTAAAAACGCCGTATGTTGATGGTGCACATTACGTCCATCTCCAGCCCTGACACGAAACAGATGACCTATAAACATTTCGCCGAGAATTGGCTATGGCTCATGACTTTTCGGCTTGAATTGCCAGCAATATGGGAAAACCAGCATGACCAGTGACCAGGCATCTGAGAGCGCCTCACAGGATGGCTACGGGCGTATGGGAGTCAGTGTATGCCGAGGCTTTGAGCGCGCCTCATAATCTGCGAATGACTGCCGCTCTGCAGACGCCTCTGTGAGGCTGTGTATGTATATGCTGCAGACGCCCCTGTGAGGCTGTGCATGTGTATGCTGTAGGCGCCCCTGTGAGGCTGTGCATGTGTATGCTGCAGGCGCCCCTGTGAGGCTGTGCATGTGTATCCTGGAGACGACCCCGTGAGGCGGTGTATGTGTATGTTGCAGACACTTCTGTGAGGCTCTGTATGTGTAGGCTGCAGAAGCCCCTGTGAGGATGTGTATGTGAGGGGTCGACTAGCGTGGGCTATGCTGCTGTGTCTGTCGACTGGCCTGGGCTATGCTGCTGTGTCGGTCGGCTGTCATGAGCTATGCTGCTGTGTCGGTCGGATGACGTGAGACACGTCACAGTCGCTGCAGTTGCCAAACGGCCGTTGCTAGGCGGCCTTGGCCAGAGGCCCTCTGACCACCGTCTTGGAGGCATGCCAACACGGTGACATCCGGCCGTCCCTCAGGGCAACAACCGAGCCTCAAGCAGTGCTGGCCCCACACCAAATAACTACAACCAAATGCAGGATCTTACTCATTTCATATTGCCAGTGAATTTCAGCGCCACAGTGGCCTGCGTCCCATTGATGGGTACCGTGAGAGATTCATCTGTGTAGACAAACTTTTAGATAAATCCACCAAATACTCGATACTCATCGAGGAAATGCATAGCCAGAGAGGTGCGCAAATTGTCAAAGCTGTCTCCTACACGAAACCAGTCGTTCCAGCTCTGTCATTGGCAAAGTGTGGCATTCGCCTATAATTTACATGATACATATGATGCGCCGATTCACCGGATATACGCTGCCAACAGGCGTGTCCTGTAATGCAAAGAAATTCCAATGAGACAGTCTCACGAGACAGCCCATTTAGCCTGACGAGCAGGATGTAATTGTGCAGCGCGGGCTGTGAGGCTCATTAGAGAAAAAGAAAATTAGATTGGTGTTATTTAAGTCAATATTGAATGTTTCTGGCATGTGCGACGGGATGAATGTTACCGAATATCAACAAGGTTAGGAAGAACATTCAGTTATACATAAGCAAAGTTAAGAATCTTACGGATGTGCAATTTGTACTCATTGGCGTTGGTAGAGCTTTTTTGGATTCCGTATCCCTTGACAGAACGAATAGTCTTTCTCACAAGGGCCCGACTTCTGTCGCTTAAACTGTAGTCAATTAGGCAGCTTTGTCCACCTCGGGTACATAGCGTTTGCTCGAATGGACAGGTCACTGAGGATGAAGCCAATCGTCAGGAAAAGCCAGAACCGAATCAACCACATCACAATATGCGTGAATCAAAATATCAAAACACACCATGCGTACAAAGATAATACGATTATCACCTAATGTCACGTAAGTAACACCGCACACATTCTAGATAGACCAATTCTATCCTACTTATGGGATAGTGTTTGGTGGTAAAAAGAAGCCTTTTGGTGTCCATCGTTACTGATACCAATTTTTCATCGCTGTATATAAGCGTTGCGGTCAATGCGGTCAAAGTGGTATGTGTCTGCATGCAAAGTGAGTGCATAGGGCATATTGCAATGGATTGTCGCTTTACGACGCACTCCGCAGCCAAGGCCATTTGGCGTCGCCTGTCTCTCATCCTGGCAGGAAGGGCGCGCATCGCGGGGAATCGAACCCCGTAGCTCTGGCGTGCCAGACGCTCTGCTTAACCACTGAGCTACCGACGCCCCGCATAGTGCATACAGATTTGCATGTCATTCCATACCTTGTCAGAATCCCAGTTCAGACCGATGATCTGTCACTGCGATAATATTAATCAACACAATCTGCATAAGCGCGCACACTAACACGTGTCACTTCACCCAACTACCATTGACACTCGCCCCATATACACATATACATAACACACGCCCCAGATACAACAGTAGCACTGATGGCATAGTACCTCGTCCTTACGTCAGTACACTACAAACGGGTCCACGGAAAGCATTTTGCGATGTGAGAGACTCATAGAGAATATTCCAGTATAACACCAGTCTAAAAGTCACCAGCCCTCCTTCCCCTAATATTTGCTTGTGGTCTAACGCCTACCAACCATGTACAATATAATGATAAGTTCCACATATGTGGTAGATACGTGTTCAGTGTTCATATTTTCAATTACGTTACCTTGCAGTCTGATATATCCAATTTCACCTTTTTTATTTCGCATGCCAGATATTGCGTAATTCAACACATAAACACTTAAGTGCGTCTTCACGCCGTCAGTAACTCCTCAAGTAACAATCGTGAACTTAACGTGATTGGCGATTGAGTAACGTGGCCACAGGGACAGACATGCAACATACCATTGAGTCGGCCGATCTACTCACATGGCACGGCGGCGGCCACCGTCAGCTGGTGGCGATTGAGTAACGTGGCCACAGGGACAGACACGCAACATACCAGTGAGTCGGCCGATCTACTCACATGGCATGGCGGCGGCCACCGTCAGCACCCCCAGCAGCAGCAGTAGATGAAAGCTCATCCTGCGGCGCGTCACGGCATCTGAGGCGCGAGGTCCGTTTCGCCGGCTATATAGCCCCCTGACAGACGTTGGGCGGGGCATCCTGCCTCCAGTGAGAGCGACGGGCAGTCCTTCACCAATGAATCGCCCTGAAATCCGCAGCGATTCTGAAACCACTGGCACGTAAGGACGTGTGCCGTGGAGTTTTGACAGCATCAGGAATCGTGCAGTGAAAAATACGCTGACCTGTGCTGCCATGGCATTCTTTTTTGTATTTAGTATTCGAGAAGATTTGCTCTTTTCTGGGTCTTTCAGATGTCTTCTTTGCATATATATATTCAGCTGAACTAATAATATAGCATATTTAGGTCGACTGACTATTCCCCGCACACGATTTGGTACACTGCGGCGCTTGGTTTTCTCTAGCCCATAGGAGCATATCTTCTTCCTCTGATTCCTAAGTGTCGAGAAGTGCGATGTCTATGACTGTAAGCTATGTGAAATAAAGATGTATTTTCGAGGCCAAAGCATGCCACTCGTCGATTCTGAATCTAGCTGGAACCCAACCAGTGGAGGTGGGGCTGAGGTTGGACCAAATCGCAGCGGCATCGGTGACTGACTATAGGGGCCCTGCCTGCTCACTCGGTGAGATGGCCGCTTCTGAGCACCAAACACTCCGTTTGCGTGCATCGCACCGACTTTCCGTAAACGTGCTTCACACACGAATACATTGAGCATAAATTATTCCCTTCTTTTGGAACTGTAAGCAGCGGTGGAAGCCTGTCGCCAACGCTAGGTAGGTCCAGATAACTACCGGATCCAACTGATAATTAGCAGTGGCCAAACCGTTCAATTCTCAACGATTCTCAACCAGCCTATACCCAATATCCAATTTGTTTTGGGACACTCCACTTTGCACCTGGCAAGTAAAAATATGTAAATATGTGATGTGTGAATGGTTGCAAGTGATGGCAGTATCAATAAGTCAACAACAACAACAAAAAGCATTGGGACCCCTTCTGTGTGCACGAAGGTGACCCGCAATAAAAAAAAACGAAATATATCTTTCGAAATACATCTTGCTTCAATTACCATCGGCGGCACAAGTATGCGTGCAAAATTACAGGTCCATCACATAAAATTTACAGGACGCGACAAACGGTGCCTTTTTGCTACCGTAACTTAAAGTAAAAGATTTGTAGAAGATTGGCAGACCCTCGTATGTTTTTTGTTTGAATAAGTGAGACCTTAATAAATGAGATCCTTATATGACCTGAGCACATTCTATACCTCCGAGTATCTTCTCTTTCTAGGTGTGCCTTTGGATGTTGCATCATTTACCGTTGCTAAGTCATCCGCTTGGGCTTAGACCCTGTAAGAGGTAGTGACTACGTGCATTGTGCACGACCAAAAGTGTACATGACGGTCGAACAGCCCTCCCCATGGCGTGTTTCTTTTTGGGTGCAATGGTTATCGGCAGCCGATCTAGCTTTGGGGCAACCTCACTTTATGTGCCGAATTTGGGCATGCTTTGTATACGTTCTCACGATATCGTACAGTTCCAGCAGATAACTTAGCAATCGTTAGTCGTGCAGCATTCATAGGCATATCAAGAAGAGTAGGTCATGTATGTATCAACCTGTATGTCTACAATGTCTTATGGTATTTTGTCTCGTTCTTTTATTTAGAAAGTTACGAGGGGATCACGAATGTTTTATATATAAGGTCTGAAGGTTACGGTAACATAAAGACGATTTTTGTCGCGACCTCTAAGTTTTGTTGGATTGACAGGCAATGTTGCACTCAAACTTGTGTCGTCAATGGTAATCAAAGCAAGATGCATCCCCAGAGGTGAAAAAAAGATGCCCAACCTGTCACCTACACAATATCAGACACCGCCAGGCTGTCACAAGTCACATGTTGATGGCTCACAGTAAGACCCGTACACCAGAGTGCGAACGCTGATTATCCCCGATAAATGCTAAACTGGAACAAAGAAGAATGTTTTAAACTATACATGAGCTTCAATTTGGCATCCAGTCACTTTTAATTCACCATTCAGCAGGATGTGTAGCTGCAGGCTAAAGTGACGCACTCACTGCTAACTACACTGATACAGACTGAATAAGACACTGTTTTGGTGATCAACAGTGATCTGAACGGTAGCGAAATATAAAAGTGGTAAAGTGAGCATGCTATCTACGCTATTTATGCTATATGCTCATGCCGTACACATTTCCGAAGAATAAGATGAACCATATTCGGGTCACAGGTGTGCAACTTTGGATGCTTTTGGGAGGACACTTGCCCCTGCCCAATGTTGGCTCCCTCCCCCCCCCCAAATAATTTCAACTTTTAACATTGGACCCTGTGTAGTATTACCCCAAATAAATTTGGGCCTGCCCATGTCTTCATGTATTGTGCCATCCCAATACTTTTCAGGAACCTACACTTATGACAAGTCAACAGAGCAAACCTATATAAAATGTTAACATTGGCAATGTACTCATGATTTACTCAACTTGTTTGTGATCGAGCGAGAAGGAAATTTAGCCAAACTTCGGGAACAAAGGATATCAATAAGTTTCCATATCCGCCCCATCTTCAGCATACGGAACTACAGCCGCTGGCAGCGACCGCATATCGTACGTTCTCCTGTCCATTCCATCCCACCACGGCCACTTGCGGCGTGTGCACATACACTTACGCGTGGATCAGTCTGACGAGGAGCTGCACCCGATTCTTCTCGAACGGTTGTACGTTGTGGATGTTTTTTGGTGCTCGCTGTTCGTGATCGCTTTTTTCCTTTTCTGTAACTAGTGGGCCAGGTGTGTATATACAAATTGAAGTTAATTTTAGCTATACTTATATTGATGCGACTCAACGGATTTATAAGAAGTATGCAGAATAACGCCGAAGGTAAAGTAAATAATTTTTGATATAATTAATCGAAATCTGACTTGACACCTGGCATTTTTGTGAACTTTTCAAGCCAACATTTATCTCCTCGAGCGGAAAAAAACGTGATGTCTCTCATAAGAAGCGTCCATTCTATGTTTTTGAAAACAACATGACCACCTATTTTGGGGGTGTTTGGATCGCGAGCGCTTGATAGCGACCCCCGGACGCCCCTTGCCGTTTCGTAGATGTATCCCAGAACTAGGGAATCATCGCATTAATTTCATTATCAGCGCAGGCAACCAATAAGTCAGAAAACAAATATAGAATTATCACCATGCCTACTAGCTACCGAACAGCCACCAGCTGCAGAGGCACAAGAACATCACAATGAATCACAGTCACGAGACTGGACATTGGCGGCGCTGACTCTGCAGTCGAGTCGTTCTGGCTCTCAGTGACGGGTGACGGCCGGTGAACTGCGATCGTCGGCGCCATCTACCGGCCGCCCATTGTCTGGGAGTTTTGATCGAATCTGAAAGAGTGATCTGGAGGTTCACTGCCTTTTTAATGACGACTTGGTGCCAAAGAGGGTAAATCGAGTTGTATGCTCTTGTATGCTCTTCAGATGTCTCTGACGCAATTTTCTTCACCTGATGTGCTCACGCAACATTGTCTGGGTGCAGAATAGCCACCACGTTGAAGTACCCCAATACATGACTTTGACTTTGCCTTTCACTGGCGGTGGCTACCTCTGCGCAGCCAATTCACCTCGGTGGGGCTACAGATACAGTTCACAGCTGCGATCTCGCAGCTAATACACAGCTGTGCAGCTCCGCTCTTGGAAGGGGGCCCTCCTAAGCATGAGCTTGTTGGAATCCATGCCTAGTTTACAAAATAAGTGGCCTCCCAGACAGCAAGGCACAGATAATCAGGAATACACAAGACCTGCCTGGACAGAACCGAATTTACGGTATCAAAAATGGGTGGAAACACCGGGGGGCGTTGGAGGGGTCAGGACCCCCTCCCTCAGCTCCAGATACCGGGGAAACTTGGATTGGCCCGGATGGGTGCATTGTCTTGATACTACAATTGTCTTGTGATGTGCTCTGCATCCCAATGCTGCTGTAAATATTCCGATAAGCATTGGTTTAATACAAGATGGAGTGATCCTTGCTTATGTGCGTAGTTGCTGAGTATTGAGCAAAACAGTTTTAGTTGATGATTGCTTTCCAAACGTTTAGGGCCCGTTCCAGTGTCACTGAAGATCTGTGTGCACCAATCAGACTTCAATATTCTGTCTACCAGCAACCTACCGGCAATGACAGCCAGTGCTTCGCAAGATATTGGACACTGATCATTGCGAACAAAATTGTCAGCGACCAGTTTTATTTTTGAATATACTTACGCATAGGCATTTTTGTATATATTTAGGCATAGGCATAGCCATTTTATACTGATAATGCAGGCTAGTTTCATTGAAGTTCTAAGCAAGGCTGATGTCTGTCTTCGCTTCCATTATTTAACATCGGCAAATAGAGGTAACACCATCATGTGCGGTAAAATGCACTACATTTTTAGATATCATTGTCTTTTAGGGTGGGTACGGGATAATTTGAAGAAGTATCAATTACCTGATGCATTTCCGACATGATAAGCAAGAATTTGAACTCTTCCCCGCCTCATACATATGTTTTTGTAACACAAGGGCGGATCCAGGTAGCCGGTTGGGGAGGGACAAACTGGGCATGGGGAGTGAGACAATATTCAAGAAGTAGCAGATTTTCAAAACTTGGATTTCGCTTGCTTTTGGCCTAAGGTGTGTTACACTTTCCGTAGTATACGTTGCCTATATTTTCTTTAAAATCCAGGAATGCCATTTTCCCGACATTGGACCTTGAGGGTGGGGACTTGATTGGATTTCCCCTGGATCCGCCTATGGCTACGTTAAAGCTGGTTCACTACGACCTGATACCGTGATTCGCTATGGTGTCTCAATTGACCAGTAAGACAGCATGATCCCCAGGGAACTTCTTAGTTATATTGTTTTAAAACAGTTCCTTGTGCTCACGTGACATGCATGTGCGTGACATGCGTGACATGCATAGACAGCGTACACTGTTCCGTTTTGCTGTGAAAATGTGATGTCATCGTGCCCCAATGAGCAAATGCGATCACCGATCTCCAAGAGCGCATTACGAAGATTTGTGATTATATGAGGTAGATTTTGCCGACCGGAGCTATTCTCTGTTGTAGTCATGACTTCAGTTAGGAAGCAAATGATTACTTAAGAGATCTAGTTAAAATGAACATTGGCTGTGCATAAAAACATGTACCTTGACTAGGTGCTGTTTACCTGCATTTGTGTCGCATTGTCTTGATGTTCGGACATGACCGTAAGCGAGTCATAAGCATCCCGTCGTTGAATCAGATGAATGATACTTTACGCAGATATCTGTCCATACAGCATGCTGAATGCTGATTGCATGACGGACCATGTCATCGGTCAGACAGTGCTTATAACAAACCACAACGCGTGCTTTGCTCATTTTGATATGCATCTTATCACTACAATATTCACGTTTTTTTAATAGACACAGCGGCAGGTTAAAATTATCAAAGTGGGTTGTATGAAAATTGGTGTAGGTACATGCTGCAGCAGATTAACGGGAGTGGAACTTTTACGACCCTGAGCAAATGATTCTAGGGACAAATGAGATCACCGGTCGGCCAGCGCGCCCACGAAACTTTCGTGGCCACCGTTCGTCGGCTGGTTCGTCGACTTTGCATGCGACAAACTTTCCAATTTGCAACAAAGTCATATTCCATTACAATAACATCGTCGTCTTATCAAAAACAGGAAAAAAAGTCTTCGAAAAACAGGACTCGTGGGTGAATCCCCCCCCCCCCCCACACACACTCCAGTGCGTCTGCTAAACCACACGAAGCAAATATTATCTGCATTTTCGCATGACGCAGTGGACCAGGAACTTCACTCACTCATGGTACTGACTAGTCGTAAAGTAACATTTACCGGGCGCCTTAAGCAGTGGCGTCGACACGAAATACTTCCAGGGAGGTGGGCAATGTTGAAAGGGAGCCTCCACTGTGTTAGGGTGTCCTATTGTTTTTTTAGGCTCTTAGTATGCTTCCAGAATGGGAAACATGATTTCATATTGATGTCTTGTTTGCTCTTGGCATGGTGCATCATTTACGCAACACGAAATAGGGATAATCTTCTTTTTTTTTGCTGAGAACTAAGCCGTACCTGGGTATCAATAAGTAATATGTGGATAAATACCTAAGTGCCAAAACAAACCAACGTCTTAATGCTTTCTCGACCAGAAGAACCTTCCCGCTGGCCTCTAAATTGCAGCGAGCTGGCGGGGCTGGTGCTGAGCATATCGTAAAGATATTTCCCATTGATCAACACACTTCTAAGTCCACCAAGTCTAACTGAATTTAGTTGGATTCATCACTACTGTTCATCAGTAATTCCCATCAGCTTGATGTCATAAGGAAGATTAAACGATCATGTCTCAGTACTAGGACGACAATTTCGCGAAGGTGACATCGAGATGTTGATTGAGTTGGTTTTTTTATCGGCGTCTTAGGGATTCATTTATTTTTATAACATTTCGTGCTGGCTGCAAGGCATCTGGCACACCAGCTAAAATAATATATCCCCAGCGAATAAATTAACGGCTAGGACAAGCATTGAACAACGATACATATATAACAATGCAACAATGTAACAATGGCAATGCATAAATAATGCAAAACCTTCAATTTCCACGCCGTCACGCCCATGGTTTTCGCTGTGCTGCACAGTTTTGAAAATGACGTCATTGAGAAGGTATTGCAGCTGGGAAGGTCTAATTATGCAGGCTGTAATCACAGAAGACATGTTTGTAGGAAGAAAATGCATTTAAAAACATCATTCCTGCCATTTCATATGGGGCATCATGTTCTGTGTGCTTGTGAGGGGGAATTTGCCCCCCTCAATTTCGGCTATTGCCCCATGGGCGTATGCTTCTGAAAATTATTGGGGGAGCAGTCGCATACCTTTATTTGCGTGAAGGGGGAGGGGGCAAACGTATTTGGAGTGGGTCGACATACCTCATTAAAAAGGTCTCAGATAACGAACACTATTTTGTCAAAGGGGACATTTTGAAATAAAATAATTAGTGACCAACTGAATCGTCCTGTGCAGGGGCCTAATCTACCATTATTGTTTATGATTCGTCGGATTTCAACCATAACTCCCCCACCCAGTCCTAAGGTTCCTTTTGGTATCCCTTGATAAGCCACCTCACACTGCTGAAATTACACCTACGCAAATCATTTTAAAATGTAAAATTTCCCAATTTCATACATTCCAGTTCATAGCGCCCGGTCGCCACGACAACAACGTTCGTGCACGTGCACACCCATCTTGCGCATTCGGCGCATTCGCCATACTTCGTGAGATGCTACGGTTTCTGCTAGGCCTCCTACGTTTTGCTAATTGCTGCCACATGATGGACTTGCGCCATATATTCGACGTGATGGAATGCTGCGTATGGGCGTTCGCTGCGAAAATTCGATTAAGTTCGATCATTAGTTTACTTCTTCCCATATTTTATGGTGTTTAAAAACGCGGATACCCGCTGAGCTTTGATGCACCTTACATATTTGATTAAATATGCTCCCATATTTGCTATCGAACCGAGGCCCTGCCTCAGTGTTCTGTTTTGGACCCGGTTCGTCTTTCTTCGTCTACGGATGTGTCTTAGGGCTCCAATCCATTTTTGTTAGGGGTCCAACACATCTTCGAAACCCCTGTTCATTTTAGGGTTTTGCAGTTTTTCTTTTGTGCACCGATGATCTTTTTAGGCGTCGGGGCGTTTTCAAAGATCGCGATGTGTTTATTTAATCCCCGGTCTTTTTGTTCGTTTTGGGACCATGTTGCTTTTCCCGTCCCCAGCTATTTTGTCAGGCCCTTGTGCGGTCGCATATCACATGTATGCCTCAAGAACTTCCGGTATATTTCCTTTAGAGCTCCTGTCATGTTTATTTAGGGCTGCAACGCATTTTTTAAGGCCCTGTCGCTTTTTGGGGGACTCTGGAGGGCCAGTTGCATTTTCGGCCCCGTTGTGCTCTTAGAGTTCCGCTGTGTTTATTTGGGGCTTCTGACGCACATTTGTGGGGCCCCAGTCCGATTTTGGTGCTTCGGTGCGTTTTTTTCTGGGTCCCAGCGCGACTTATCGCGCGCAGGCGCGTGGTTCCGGGGACCCAACGCCAGTTTTCTGGGCTCAACGAGATTTCGTGGATCTCTTCTGAATTTCCTTTAAACTGCGAATCCCGGCCTGATTTTTCGAGACCCTGGCGCCATGTTTTTGTATCTCACCTCGATTATTTCGAGCTCCGATATGTTTTTCGGGGCCGTACGCGATTTGTGAAGGCATCTGATGATATGTTCAGATGATATGTGGGGCCCTAGACGCCAATTGTTGGCAGGCCCGACGTGAATTTTTGATGCCCAGACCAAATTTTTGGGACTACCGATGGGAATTGTGGTTCCCGAGCTCGATATTTTTGGGTCCGGTTCGAGTTTGCATCGCGCGTTGTGCTTAGCTGTGGCTCAATCGCGATTTTGGCGTTTCCTGTTGCAGATTTTCGGGCCTCGGAGCGAGTATTTACGGGCCCGCCGTATTTATTTGGACCCCCTGCGCGAATTCTGGTCGACCGACGCGAATTTTGGTGGCCCCAGCGCGACTTTTCGGGGCCAAGGTACGATTTTTTTTCGGTGCCATGACACGTTTTAGTTTCGGTGCCCAACGGGTTTTTGGGGGACTTTGACCCGATTTTTTAGGCCGCAGGGTGACATTCCGGTTGATAATGGATGTTTCGGGAAAGCTGCAACTTTTCGGGGCCCGGCGCGATCTTTTGGGCCCCAGTGTGATTTCAAAGGGCTGCGACGCGACTTGTTTTTGTCCAATGTAATCTTTTGTATCCCGACGTCATTTGCTTGGATCCCTAGCGCTAGTTTTAGCGACCTGGACACTTTTGGGGGGTCCAATACGTTTTTGAGGCTTTTGGTGCCATTGTTGGGGTGATTATCGATCCCAGAATGATTATCCATGTCCGGATTGCTTTTCGTTTTCCCCGGCTTCATTTGTGTCCCAATGAGACTGTTGGGGAACGGTACGACCCATCGTGCCCCTAGCGTGATTTTCATGGTCCGGGCGTGAATTTTTGGTATCCCAGGTTCAGCGTGATTTTCAGGGGCCCCGGCGGGATCTGTTTGGGCACATACCGTGATTGTCAAATACCCCGGCGCGATTCCTACTATTTCTTAGGGGCTTTTTCTTGCAAATTATAGGCCTCCTCTCGCGTCTTAGGGGTCACATCTCACTTCTTGGACCTCTTTACCGGTTTTGGATGTCTCCTCTTGTGTGCTACCCTCCTCCATATTCAATGGCCCTCATCTCCCGTCTTGGAGGGCCTCCTTCTAAATCCTGGGGCCGCTTTAGCATGACATGGGGCTTCCTCTCATGCTCCCGGGGTAATATCTGCCAACTTAGTGGCCTCCCGCCACGCCTCGTGGGCCTCCTTTGTCCTGGCAAAGCCTTACCCGTTTTGAGGGGATCTTCAATTTTGGAAAACTCACCTTGTTCCATACCTGCTACCACCTCCCATCTTAAGGGCCTCCTCTCATTTCCTGGGAACTCCTTCCGGTCTTCAGGGCCTCATTCGGCCCTGGAGACCGCCTACTCCGTCTTGAGGGACTCCTCTCGAGTCCGGCACGGGCCTGCTTTTCTCTTCTAGAGGCCTTTTTTTAATTAGGGGCCTCCTCTCACGTCTTGAGGGTCTCATGCTCTGTGTTTTGATGCGATCTTTGCCCATTTTAAGGGTGGCCTGTTATCTCCTGGTGGACTCCTCTTCTCTCCCAGGTGCCTCATCTTCCAAATTGCAAGCACCCTTTCCTATCTCAGTTGCCTTGTCATCATCCTGGGAACCTTCTTACCAGTCTTGGAGCCTTCTTTCTCGCCTGGGAGCCATCCCTCTTTTCTAATGGCATTTTTCTCCTTTGCAACCATGGGGCCTCCTTTGCAATCCTGTGGGCCTCCTTTGGAATCCTGGGACCTCCTTTGAAATCCTGGGGCCTCCTTTACAATCCTGGGGACCTCCTTTGCAATCCTGGGGGCCTCCGTGCCAATTGTTGACACTCTCTTGATTTCTGGGGCCTCCTATCCTCTCATAGGTGGCTCCTTTTTCAAATTAGGGGCCTCCTCTCACGTCTTGGAGGCCGCATCGCCTTTGTTTGGAGCCTTATTATCCTCTTAGCAGGGCGCTTTTGCGTCATAGTTCCAAATCTTCTCTCCTAGGGTCCTCCTCTTCCAAAATATTGGCTCCATCTGGTTGGTCTCAGTGGCCTTCTGTCATTCCTGCGGAGTCCTTCTTACCCATCTTGGGCTCCCTCTTGCCTCCGGAGAAATATCTCCTATCATTCCTTATTTTATATTGTAGGGGCCTCCTCTTCCATCTTGGGGGCCTCGTTTTCCAAATTAACAATATCCTGCCACCCATCGGAAGCCTTCTTGTCCAACCTGGGTTGCTCCTTGCCCGTCTCGGTGGCATCCTTTTCGTCCTGGGGGCCTCCTCCCAATGTCTGTCCTAAGTATCTTATTTAAATCTGATTTATTTATTTAAATCTGATTATATTTCCCGGGGGCCTCCTTGATAACATGATCTTCTGTATCGCCGGCCTCCTTGCTCACCTTTTTTCGTGTGCATTTCCGGATAGGGACCTCCTCAAATTTTCAGGAAGGTGGCCCCCAGTCTCACAGTAGGGGGCGACTGCCCCCTCTGCCCCCCCCCCCCCGGGGGCGACGCCCATGGCCTTAAGTGCCCAGGAAAATCTTACGATACTTTTCACTATTTAGTTGACAGGATTTGAAAACAAGTTATTTGTGCGTTCATTCCATGCGAAACTCCTGAAGGCAGTCAGGTGCTGCGCTCTTTGAAGGACTTCGCGTGGCAATGGTGCACCCGCTATGAATCGTTAAAAAAAACATCGCGAGATTCCCCGGATTCCATCTGAAATTGTACGAGGAACCCACGTGAAATGGGCCGAAACCAGCTTGTCTGCGGAGAATCCCAATATCCGTGCACCAGTGGCGTACCGAAAGGGTGGGGGGCATTGGGGGTAGTTGACACTCCTCGGAGAGACCGTGGACCCCCAAGAATCGCACCGGGCTTCGGAAAAAAATTGTGCAAGACTCCCTAAAAATCCTGCTGGGCACATAGAAATCGCACCGGGGTCTCCCTAAAAATTATACTGGGAACCCGCAAATGTTGCGAAGGCACCCGAGAATCACATTGGGGACTCCACAATTCGTTATGTGGCCCATAAAATGACGCTGGGCTTTAAACAGTGAGACCGGGCCTTTGGAAATACCGTTAGACCCCCAAAAATAACACCGGGACCCATAAAAATAATATTTGGGACCTCAAAACATCGCACAGGGGCCATGAAAATAACGCTGAGGTTCCCGAAAATCGCACCAATATCCTTCAAAATCACATTATGGCAACAAAACTCGTCCCAGGGCACATAACAATGACGCTGGGGCTCCAAGAAGTGCGACCGGGGCCCCTGAAAATCACGCTAGAGGTTCGACAAGTCGCACCGTGTCTTCAAAAATGGAACCGGAACTACTCAAAAAATGAAGCTGGGGCAACGAAAAAGCAGTTCGAAAATGGACAATCACACTGGAATACCAACAATCGCTCCCAAAGCCCCCAAAACGTATTGGGCCTTCCGAAAAGTGGCGAGGCTTCTAAAACTGACCATGGGATCGAAACCAATGATGACGAGGCCCCAAAACATCGCACTTTGACCCCACAATTTCATCCCGCTTCCCTTGAAAATCTCACTGGGGGCCGAAAAGTCGCGCCGATTCCCCACAAGTCGCAGCTGGCTTCCCAAAAATAAAAAAACGCGTCCGTCCCCATAAAAAAGCTGGGGCAACGAAAAAACGCACCGGGAGGCCGCGAAATCGTACCGGCGCCAAACATATTGCACAGATGGCTTTCGAAAATAAAAGAACTCGACACCAAAATCACAAAGGGACTCTACCGGATCATTGACACGTGCAACGGAAAATTCAGAACAGGTCCGGAAAAAAAACATCTGACTGGCCTTTCTACTCTGAAGGGTGCCATCGGCTGAAAAAAAAAAGTTGTGGAACAGACGCAGTGGCGTACCAAAGAGGAAAATGCGCCCCTCCGCCTCTCCTGAAGGAGTGGGATGCAAAGAATCGTGCCCGGGTTAAAAAAATCCCGCTGGACCCCATAAATTCGCGTCGAATCTCCCAGAATTCGCGTTGGGGCTGTAAATGAATACAGAGGGAACGAAAAAAATCACACCGGACCCCCTAAAAGTTACGCTGGGGCCATCAAAATCACGCTGGGGCCCGGCTAGGTACAGCGCTCCCCGCGAACTTGCGCTGAGCCCCCCAAATATTGCACTCGGGACAGAAAATTCCCGTCAGCAGTCACATAACTTCGGTTCGGGGCATGACAAATTCCCCTCTGCAAGCACAGCGTGGCTTCAAAATTCGCATCGGAACTCGACTAGTTCTTCGAAAGTTGTCATATATTTTCGGTTAAAAAGTATAGTTATGATCTAAACGACAGCATTAGCATTGATAGAGACCCCATAAATCTCCGGCGTCGAAAATCCTCTCCCAAATGCAACTCAAATGCAATTACTATTCAGTGGGGATTTTTTTTTTTTTTTTTTTTTTTTCCCCCCCCCCCCCCCCCCCCCCACATACACAATTTTGCAAATGAACTACGACCCATGCTTTTCTGAGGACAGCGGTGAAAAGAAAAAAATTATTTTTTTTTTTTTTTTTTTTAAAAAAATTTTAAAAAAAAAAAAAAAACACAAAAAAAAAAAAATTTTTTTTTTTTGAAAAAACACCCTCTTTTTTGGGGTGGGGGGGGTTTTTTTTTTTTGGGGGGGGGGGGGGGGGTTTTGTTTTTTTTTAAAAAATGGGGGGGGAAAAAAAAAGGAGAAAAAAAAATTTTTCTTTTTTTTTTTTTTTTCCTCGGTTTTTTCGATGTCCTCGGTATTCCAGCCTAACCTATCCTAAGCTCGACGGTGAGCGACCAGTGGATCAGTTGGGAAAAATGGTTGCTTCTGATCAGAGTTGTGAAGCATATGCCCTTTACTGTGCAATATGTTGCGAATATTTTTTTTTTAGATAGCTAGAAAATGCAACAACCATCGGGAGCCGTTTCCTGCTGTTTTCTTTTTTTACCCTACCATTGCTGAGAGCATGTGGTTCACTTTTCTGCTTCCTGTCCACGAAATTGGTCGGATTTCCTCTATTCAGTAACTTTTGTCGGAGACCCTACAGATGACGAGTAAAGTCGCCTATATCCGAACATCTTCGCTTCATGCGTACAGCGAGACTGTGGTATGGTTCTTTTGGTGTACAGCGGGTATGGTTCTTTTGGTGTGAATAGGGAGGGTCGAGCCTAGTGAGTCTAGAGTATTGTCTAGGTCTGAGTCTAGAAGATATATCATCTATTTATCTATTCATATCATCTATGAATCCAAAGTAGGCCAGAGATACTAGCTCCACTTTAACAATACTATATTTTCCCATTACCAAGTTAGGTGCAAACATAGTTGCGATCTAACCGTGAGCCCATCGCTGTGCCTTCTCTCTGTATGCAGTGTTCGGGGTGATTTGGATTAAATGTGTTGCTGTCTAGTATGTACCAACCAGCTATATGGCTTCTATCAGGATATTGATGGGCATCGAATTGTCAGTCCTCTCATCTAAAGCAGCCCGACAAGCTCTAGCACTCTCCGGTCAGGGTACGCTTGGATAAAGCTGTGCTACGTCCACGAAGAATAGCAGGGGGCTTGCCGTGCGGCACCGATAACAGGCTGCTGTATGCGACCTCGTCCTTCTAGGAAGTGTCCCATGTCCTCAGCATGAGACATGAGGCTCTCAACGTGTGGCTGCAGTTGTTGTTCAGCCATCTGTGCGACTCGCTTCGTCGGGTGTACTCTGATGTTGACTAGCACCAGCATCGGCGCGCACCCGTCTTGTGCAGCTTCGTATCGCCCTGCAGCTGTCCCGCTGTTATCCTCGCCGGTAGTAGGTGCCCATTCCCGACAATTCGACAATGGTATCACGCACAGTATTTGATATTTTGATCTTTGGGGAAAAAATGAGAAAATAAAATTGTTCAGAGTTTTTATATTTTTCCAATTTTTTATTACATGGAAGATAAGGCTAGGTTAGGTTTGATTATGTTATGTTTTCATATTCAAACGTTGTTTTTATGACTGACTGTTACCTGAATCACAACCCCATTTTGGTGTTATTTGGCCTGACAACTGAAAAGTAAGCATTTCCACGATAAATAAGTGGTCACCTTATGTTGGCCACATACATAAACATTGCATTGGAAAAGGAAATTTGAAGAAATCATAAAACACCCTAAAGCACTCTATTACCCCCATTTTCCATCCCAATAATGTTAGGGTAGGCTTTTTAGGTTGGAAAACCTGTCCTATATTTCCCCAAATTTTGAGGAAAATGTGTGATTACTTCTATAAAAACAGGCTAGGCTACGCTAGGTTAGGTTAGGTTAGGTTAAGTTAGTTTTTTTGTTTTAAAATAAGACAAATGTTCAGAATTTTTATATTTGTTCAATATTTTCCTTACATGTTCTTTCCTTACACGTTCCTTACATGTAAGGATAGGCTAGGTTAGGTTATGTTTCTTTTTTAACAATGTTTTATGCTGTTACCTAACTCACAACCCCATATTTGGTGTTATTTGGCCTGCCAGCTGAAAAGTAAGCATTTGCACAGTAAATGAGTGGTTCCATCATGTTAGCCACATACATAAACATTACACTGGAATTTGTTTTTAAAAGAACTCATAAAATACCTTAGAGTACAAAATTACCCCCATTTTCCCCATCCCAATAATGTTATGGTAGGTTTTGTTTTATATGTAAGGTAAGTTTGGAAGACCTTTGAAACACCTCCAAAAATTTTGAGGATAGTGTTTAATTACTTCATCAAAAAAAGCTAGGCTAGGTTAGGCTAGGTTAAGTTGTGCTAGTTTTTTCATTAAAAAATGAGAAAAGGTTGTTCAGAATTTTATATTCTTTCCATTTCTTTCTTCCATGGAAGATAAGGATACGTTAGGTTAGGTTATATTTCATTTTTTTTCATTTTTAAACATTGTTTTATGCAGTTACCTAACTCACAAACCCATTTTTGGTATTATTTGACCTGCGAACTGAAAAGTAAGCATTTGCACAGTAAATGAGTGGTCACATCAAGTTAGTCACATATATAAACATTGCATTCATGGAAAAAATTGTTTTATTAATTCATAAAATACCTTAAAGCACAAATTTAGCCCAATTGCCCCATCCCAATAATGTTAGGGTAGGTTTTTTGTTTGCAGGGTTAGTTTGGAAAACATTTTAAACATGTGCTTGCTTTTGAGGAAAATTTTGGATCCAATCGCATGCCACTATTAGACCAAAATGGCTTTCAAAAACATTGGGCCCCAAGCATAAAAAATGTCCTGGCTGTTCAGTTGGTTTTCATTTCTCTTCACATTCTTCAATAAATACAACATGAACTGATCCTTCAGTTCACTTTGATGCCGGTCTACTCCAAAAATGACCAATATTTAAGATATATACTGTAGGTAGTTGAGAACATGGGTAGTGCCCTTGCTGGCACAGTGAGCTGGTATACACATACGAGGCTGGATATCTCTAGCGAAGCCATGGGATCTTTATTTTCAAGACATATTTGCAGACTAAATAGGGAAAATGAGAAATGAACATTAACAGGGTACCAAACCAGGGGTGCTCAGACCCCCTGGAACCACCCGGGATATCCAACCATTGACATGCCGCATATTTCCATGATTTAGATATGTCAATTATAAACCAATAAATACTTACATTTTTGTGTATGCCCGAGTGTAAAGTACTGGAACTTCACATGCCTCTCGCGCAGCATACACGAAGACACCTCGCCCGCGATGTTCAACGGCGATTCAAGATGGCTAACGCACGTGGGCTGACGCTAACTACCAATCTGCGAGTTGCCGTTTTGGGTAGGACATCCGCTTAAGTGTAATCGTTTTGGGTAATCACATAACGACACCCGATTGACGGGTCGCCCTGTAAGAGTTACCCGCGATCGCGAGACTGTCCTTGTAATTAGTTGAGTGGAGCATGCATCAGGTGTATCGCAAAAGAGTAAATATTTACCCTTCCATGGATAAACCCTGATGTGGTAGTTACTCTCTCACCACGACCCTGGATATGTATATCTTAACCCCAAATAAGACAGTAAATTTTCAAATTACTCGTCATCAATGGGTGCTGTGAAAGAGTTACCCGTGAGCCTTGGGTCGTTTTGTTTTCAGTGAGGTAATTTTGTTTTCAGTTTGCGTCTGACTGCCGCTCTGCAGACGCCCCGGAGAGGCTGTGTCTGTGTATGCTGCAGACACCCCCATGAGGCTGTGTATGTGCATGCTGCAGACGTCCTTGTGAGGCTGTGCATGTGTATGCTGCAGACGCCTCTGTGAGGCTGTGTATGTGTATGCTGCAAACGCCCCTGTGAGGCTCTGTATGTGTAGGCTGCAGACCCCAGTGAGGATGTACATGTGTATGCTGCAGGCGCCCCTGTGAGGCTGTTTATGTGTATACTGCAGACGTCCCTGTGAAGCTTTGCATGTGTATGCTGCAGACGCCCCTATAAAGCTGCGTATTTGCATGCTGCAGACCCCTCTGTGAGGCTGTGCATGTGTATGCTGCAGACGCAAATGTGAGGCTGTTTATGTCAAGGGCCGGCTGGCATGAGCTATGCTGCTATGTCGGTCGGCTGGTGTGAGCTAAGCTACTGTGTCGGTCGGATGGTGTGAACTATGCGGGGCCGCGGTAGCTCAGTTGGTAGAGCGTCGGACTTTTGAACGCAAGATTGTGGGTTCGAATCTCACAACCGACGGCATTTACCGAGTCCACCCGCGACCAATCGGCGTGAGAGGTTGGCGACGCTGCATAACCTAGCGGTTGAATGCGTCGTAAAAGAACCCAAGGTGCGAGCTATGCTGCTGTGTCGGTCGGCTGGCGTGAGACACGTCACAGTCGCCGCCCGCGCCAAACGGTCGTTGCTAGGCGGCCTCGGCCAGAGGCCCTCTGGCTACCGCCTTGGGGGCATGGAACGCGGTGACATCCTGCCGTCCCTCAGAGCAACAACCGAGCCTCAAGCAGTGCTGGCACCACACCACATAACTACAGCCAACTGCAGGATCTTACTCATTTCATATGGCCAGTGAATGTTTGCGCCCCAGTTGCCTGCGTCCCATTCATGGATACCGTGAGAGATTAATTTGTGTAGACAAACCTTTAGATAAATCTACCAAATACTCGATACTCATCGAGCAAATGCATGGCCAGAGGTGCGCAAATTGTCAAAGCTGTCTCCTACACGAAACCAGTCGTTCCACCGCTGTCACTGGCAAAGTGTGGCCTTCGCCGGTAATTTACATGATAAATATGATGCGCCGCTTCACCGGATACACGCTGCCAACAGGGGTGTCTTGTAATGCAAAGAAACTCCAATGAGACAGTCTCACGAGACAGCCAGTTTAGGCTGCCGAGCAGAATGTGATTGTGCAGCGCGGGCTGCGAGGCTCATTAGAGAAAAATACAATTTAATTCGTGTTAATTAAATCAATATTGAATGTTTCTGGCATGTACGACGTGACGAATGACATGGATGCATGAACAAGGCTAAGAAGAACGATTAGTTATACATAAGCAAAGTTAAGTATGTTACGGATCTGCAATTTGTACTCGCTTTGGCGTTGGCAGAGCTTATTTTTTATTCCTTAACCCTTGACAGAACGAATAGGCTTTCTCACGAGGGCCCCGACTTCTGTCGCTTAAATTGTAGTCAATTATGCAGCTTTGTTCACCTCCTGTACATAGCGTTTGCTCGAATGGACAGGTCACTGAGGGTGAAGCAAATCGTTATAAAAAGCCAGAACCGAATAACAACCACATCAAAATATAAAGCGCTTTATCATTTTGCCTGGATAGAGCTACCGATTTTCTTACCGTTTTGTAAGCTGATTATCTCTAGGAACGTTTCTCTGCTTGATTCAACAAAAACAAACAAGCCAATTGTCCATGGGAATACGAAATGAAATGGAACTGATTTGATCTGTCTATATATTACACACCATGCGTACAAAGATAATACGATTATCACCTGATGTCACGTAAAGAACACCGTACACATTCTAGATAGACCAATACTATCCTACTTATGGATAGTGTTTGGTGGTAAAAAGAAGCCTTTTGGTGTCCATCGTTACTGATGCCAATTTTTCATCGCTGTATATGAGCGCTGCGGTCAATGCGGCCAAAGTGGCATCTGTTTGCATGCAACGTGAGTGCATAGGACATATAGTTGGCGCATTCCACGACAAATTGACAAGGGCGTAACACCCAATATTTTATTTTTGATGAAAATATTTGTTTCGGGTTCTCTGCTGGGCCGAAGCCAGCTGTGGTGTCGTGAGCCTGTGACCTAACAAAACGTGACCTAGTTGGACCTTCGGGACAGTCACAATGCTACTTAGGAAATTCAGAAGCGAAGAATGATGATTGGTGAAATCCAAGATCGTCATTTGTAAGCGAGAAAAGTAATATAAGTGTTTTCACCTTATGCAATATATTTCTGCCTCGATGTCAGCATATCAAAAATGTATGATCATATTTCACCGACAACACTGAAGGGTTTTTATCCCCGCCAATTACTGTAATATCAACCTTCTGGCGTTTCAAACCCCACATCCTGGAAACGAAAAGATGAACCTCACTGACTGAGTAATCACATTCATCTTGAACTGATTTAGAACAAATTTGGCGCGGACGAATCCATTGACACATGCTGAGCCTGAAATGAATCGCATTGGATCATGAGTCGTCTACATCGATGTAGTAAAATAAAGTAACATAATTTCATAATGCAATGAAATACAATGATGTGTTGCAGTACAGTATCATAATGTAATGCAATGCAATGACCTACAGATCTTCAGATCATCTCATACCTTGTCAGAATCCCAAGTTCAGACTGATGATCTGTCACTGCGATGATATAATCAACGTAATCGGTATCAGCGCGCACACTAACACGTCCCACTTCACCCAACTAGCATTAACACACGCCACGCATCGGTAGGCAGTTCATGAACTATTACGGTGCTGTGGGTCACTGGTGCGAACATTTGATACCCCTGTGTTCCTTTCACCGTGATGGCTGTCGAGAAGCGCTCAGTAATGCAGGTCATGTCGTCCATTGCCTCCTGCTTTGATACAAAATGCAGTTGATGCAGCCGGCTAGTTTGTGCGACAGATACTCAAACATGTCCTGCTCCGTCAGTATCTGGCTGTTAAGCGGGCGCTTGAGGCTCCCTTGAGCTGCGGCACGCTTGGCTGTGCCCCCGATGTCGTCACAAGCGCCTTTGACATTAGATGTGACAAAAAAGCCACTCACAGGATACCCCAAAATCTGTCTGATGGAGACACACATTGACGAAGTCATGCTTATGCGCATACTGCCGTCTGTGAACTGAATGTTTTCTGTTAGGTCAGGTACTGCGGTCCGAAATTCTGGGAGAGGCCATTGCAGGGACGCATGCACCATGTCGGTGTTGTGATTTGTGCCGTCGGAGATACAGCAGTAGCTTTGATGGCACGGTACTTAGTCCTCACGCCAGTACACTACGAACAGGTGCACCGTACACTGTGACGAATCCCAGTGGAAGCCTTGAGCGGCATTCTGTACCACAAATTATTAATTTTCAACGAAATCGTGCTAGACAATCACTTCGCCCTCCTTGCCAGTAGCCTTTGCATAGGTGAAGTGCTGACCTTGTTTGTCAGCCACAAAGTGGTGTCGGGTCAGCTTCACTGTTTGCTGGCTCAACTATCGCATGCTTTCATCTTTGATCTAGACTATTTCTGTGAGTGTACAGCGATGCGTACTCATCCACTGTTTGTACATAATCACATTGTCATATATTTATATGTCCCACAAATTTTCCAAAGCAAGTCCTTTTTAACTCTGGTCCGACTCATAAAATAGCTTCACTTTCACCTTGACTGGGTCGGACACCCTAAGAAATTTCCTCGTTTCACAGGCAGCACATTCAGCGAGAATGAACAGTGAGCACTGGGCACCCAAACACGGTGCCACCCCTTGCTGCTGTCCTTCCTGATACTTCACTACGTTCGCATATTTTTTAATTTCGCGAGGCAATACATGGTTGTGCAAATGGTGTCTCGGTTATCGGAATGTGATTGCTATATTGTGGATGCTTCTCTTTCCTTTTAATTCATGGTAAGTTATAACTCATAAATCATCGACTTCCACAATTTGGAAACATTTCTGCCATTTTGTTCAAGCTTTGACTTCACGAGTTAGAATACTTGTGCAACACTACGTTCAAGAACAGATGACTAACATTATCATCCCATCACGTGCCTCGAACGTCAAAAGCCTTGTATTTCAGTAATACACCGATATAACTACATATTCATACAGGCCAGGATAAACTAGAGCAAAAACAACCATGCATGCCTATTGCCTAATTTTGAACGGATTTGTAAAGTTTTATGAGCAAAGCCCTATTATTAATTTTGTGTTTCGAAAGATAAGATATCGAACTTCATTTCTGTACTTTTTCAAATCGCATTGGGACTGTCCCGAAAGATAAAATAGGCCAGGTGACCTTAGGTCACGATGTCACGATTTGGATTATCCCGTAAACGAAAATTTCGAAATAGCGAAAAGAGGCAGTGGGTCATTGTGAGTTTACCTGATATATATTTTTTGCACAATTCAGATTGTTCTTCATTGAGTTAAAGACCTCAAAACACACGTATGCTGGGCGACATCTAAAATATGTCCGAGGCTATAACTCCTTGACGGTTGACCTAATCTTTCTAAAAATGGCATACTGGATTCGGCGCATCTGATAACCCCACCCAAATATGTTCATCCAAATATAAAATATTGGGTGTTATTTGGGCCTTGTCGATTTGTCGTGGAATCGGCCAGGTAACTCTTTCCGTGCTGCTCTATGTGGTCTCTTGCATGCATTTTCTGAACTAGTTGTTGTACCTTCTTGTGTGCTTAGGTGATGGTGTCACTCTCCATAACTATGGACGTCTTCTGATTCCTTATCTCGACCGCGATTTTGCGTATATGTTCTTCTGTATCCATGAATATCCATTCCAAACTCTATGGCTACGATACAAATTGTCCTCATTCACAAATGTCCCACTGATCGGTATGAGTGGCCAACGGCACCAAAACCTAGCAGGCACATACGCTACCCAATAACTAAGGACCTATCGTTGTCTGTTACCAGCTGAGCGACACATATTTATATTCTTAGCAGGATTCCAAGATCTGGAAGGAGTAGACACAGCCAATGCGGATGTGTTGCCCGGCCAGCTCACTGGCGCGGCAACGTAACGTGACCTCGTCTCGTGGTCTCGTCTCGTGTCTGTCGGTTTGTGTGTTCCGATGCAGATAGCCAAGGTATACAGCTGCAGCGCCCACCGAAGATAAACTAGTCTCAAGTCGCATTGCACTAGGCCCGATCGCAGTGCTGTCCGAATGCTCTAGACAAGATCACATAGATAGCACTAGACTCGATCGTTGTGGTTTCCCATGGCAAGACAACTGATCGCAGCGATTGCCAATGCACTGGTGCACACTGATTTGGTGTGATCACACATCGACGGCCCACATCGACACCTACTCCCCTTCCTCTCTCAGCATCGACTAAACTCCGGTTGGAAATGATCGAGTACCGGACCCATGTCTGAAGCCACAGACAGGCTTTGACCGGTATCTGTGCTCGGTCTGATACACCCACACTACGACCCAGCCTGTAACCCAGTTTCACACGGTACACTACTGGCCCTGCTTGTCCACTCCGGCCCAGTCTGTACCCCCCCCCCACACACACCGCACACACACACAGGGCGATGTGAATGATATTGGATCTGGCATTCTCCAATGCCATCCATGATTTTGTGTATTATATTGTGTCGCCTTTCGCCATCGGCGCAGTATTTCGCACAATATCGTTCGTCAGCCCAGCGAGAGGTTGCGATGCGTGTCACGTTTTGAACACAGGATTTCGAGTACGTGATTGCGTGCTTAATGTTTTTAAATTTTGTAATTGTGTCACCCTGAAGAAGGCCTGTGGCCGAAACGTTGGTCATTTGTCTCTTGGTGAAAATATAGTTTTTCTCCTATGCCAATTATGTATAACTTGTCAAAATATAATTATATATATATATATATAATCTTTGGAATTTTTGGCCCCAGTAAGGTCCTTTGATCTTTTGGTGCGATTTCTTTTTCGGTGCAAAGACGTGTTTCTTTTCTGGATCCAGACGGTTCATTTTGGGTCTTAGACGCCATTTTTTAGGCCGAGGTGTAGTATTCCGGGTACAAAATTAAGTTTCTTTTGGGGGCGGGGGGAGGGGACAACTGCGACTTTTAGGGACCGGCGCGACCTTTCGGGCTCCCAGTGTGTTCTTCACGGGCTTCGACGCGACTTGTTGGATCCCAGTGCGATTTTTTGGATCCCTAGCGTGTGTTTTAGCGTACTCGAGACATTTTGGGGTCCAACACGTTTGGAAACTTTTGGCGCGATTGTTGGTGCCCCAGAGTGATTTTACATTTCGGGATTGTACTTTTCCTTTTCCCGGCTTCATTTTTTTGGGTCCTGATGACGCTTTTGGGGCCTGGTGCGATCTGTAGAGCATGTATATTTATATTTGGTTAGTTATTGGTTTTACGACACGTCAACCTTTGAGTCATATAGCGTCGCCAATCTCTCACGCCGATTGGTCGCAGGCGAAGAGTAGCGACAGGTGAGACTCGAACCCACAATCTTTCGATTGTGAGACGAGCATCTTACCCCTAGACCACTTGTCCCCGTATATTTATATTTAATGGGCCCGCGCGCGACTTTTTGACTTTTCGACATCGTGACATTCAAAGATACCGACACGACTTTTTGGGGGTGCCCAGCACGATTTTCAGGGGCCCAGCCGCCAACTTTTGAGACATCCAGCGTCATTTCTGGGGCACCGGCAAGACATTTTAGGCCCCCAGCGTGATTGCTAGGGGCCCGGTGCGATCTTTTTAGACACCCAGCGGTATTTTCAGGAGCCTGGTGCCACGTTTGGAGCCCCAGTGTCATTGTTCATCATGTCATTTTTAGGGGCCCGGAACGATTTTTTGGGCCCTCAATTTGATTTTCAGGGAACCAGTGCGATTTTTGGGACACCAGCGGGATTTTTAGAGTCCGGCGCTATTTTCCCGAACCCGCGAGATTCTTGGAGGCCCCACAGTCACTCAGGTGTGATCGAATTCCCCTTCCCCCACCCCTCTTCGGTACCCACTGCAGAGGCATCACCTGGCTAAAAAAGCGCCTGACTGCGAAGAGAACACCAGCTGGCACGGGAGGGTGTGTGCATTCTCAACGTAGGGAAAAGGAGTGTATGGAGCCAATAATATTCCACATATTCGAAGAGGCGGTGCCTAAATAGCCCAGAAAGGTGCGTACATGCTCAAGGCACACCGCTGTCCGGAAAGGCACCTGTCATGTTTTCTACCGGATACGCTGACATTTTGTCAGCTTAAACGGGAAAAACAATTACTTTTCAGTTTACCTTGACAATTTGTCAATGTAATCTGAAACCCACGGTAAATGCCGTGAAGCGTGCAGATCTGAGATTATACTGGCCTACGCGATGTCAGGGTAAACCATGCTTATCCTGACATCGTATCTAAACCAAGCTGAAAACAGTTCAGTTTCCTGGGTTTTCAGAAGGGATTTTGCAGCCCTGAAGCAAAGTTTTTTTTTGTGTTCACCTGGAATTTGTAAGCTCACAAAAAAATGGTAGCATTGTCGTCTGGTTGGTGCTCTACAAACCTCGTGGCGACTTGATATGCCCGGGTTGCTCTGTTTTTTTTACTGGCCTTTGATCTAGATCATTCGACCTAAGGGGAAGATATTACTTTACCGACTGGATTCGCCACAATCCTCGTACCCGGAAGTCCAGCCGTTCTCCCGGCTCCGACTTAAATCCCACTAGAACCCGATCAACCAGGTCCATCAAGCTGAGATGGCGAGCAGTCGGCGCCGGGCAGAGGACCGCATCGAGGTCCAGGGAGCCCGGCGGATCCAGACACCAGGTTAAATGTTGTACGTTAAGAAGGTAGGTTGTAGCCAACCGCAAACCAAGGGAAGATTATGCGTAGTGCACAACCGAGAGGGAAGGGAGGTTGCCTGGTTCATCGCATTGATGAAAAGAACATCTGTGCTCCCCGCAGCCTCGGACACATGTGATGCCAGAAATAGTCACATTTTGGGATTTTGTATTACCAGACATGCTATGTACAGTGTGCGAGCATCTGGACAAACAATTGGAGAGCAATTTGAACAGCAGGTGGTGAAAACTGCCGCGACTGAAGGGCGATGCGGAAGTCTAAGTTGAGTGGACAGTCGCGAAAGGACACTAGTTCTCTCGACCTCCGTCCTCCACCTCGACTCAACCTTGTATTTGTGGGTGTGGTGTGTTTGGTGTCCACTTAAAAACCTGGACAACCCCGAAGGCGAAAAACCAGGAGCAACACTATTTTAGGAAAAGCCGCGCGTTTTGGCCAGATTGCGTGGCGATCTCTCCTACCTAATAAGTGCAACGAGTGGGCTATCTGCGTGTGCTGTGTTGCGGTGAACAACCTAAAGTCATATGAAGCTTAAAATGATTCGTAGATTTTTGGGGATCTCGAACTCATATGTTGTGGGCGAGACCGGGGTTTGTTATAAAGTATAAGCCTGGTGGAGCCTGGTGCCACGTTCGGAGCCCGGTGTCCATTGTCATTGTTAGGGTCCTGGAGCGATTTTTAGAGCCCTCAATTTGATTTTCATGGATCCAGTGCGAATTTTGAGACACCAGCGGGAATTTTAGAGGGTCCGGCGCCATTTTCCCGAACCTCGCGAGATTCTTGGAGGCCCCACAGCCACTCAGGTGTGATCGAATTCCCCCTTACCCCCAACTCCCCAGCATCTGCATTCTCAATGCAGGGAAGAGGAGGATATGGAGCCAATAATATTCCACACATTCGAAGAGCGGTGCCTAAATAGCCCAGGAAGGTGCGTCCATGCTCAAGGCACACAGCTGTCCGGAAATGCACCTGCATTGGCGACATCATGACAGTGGCGGACGGGTATTTACGTCATCCATCTTTCTTTACTTTGCAAATTTTTCCTGGGCAGATCAACTCGTTCGATTAGGTGGCGAGCTTGTTCAAATGGATTGACACTTGCTCACAAAGTTAGCATGCTACCAGAGGCCCTGCTTCCTATTGGCTATGATGGAGTCCATGTTCTGGGTCAATAGTGCGCCCATCGCATGGGTAGGACATGGGTGTCCTATTGCCCAGGACATGGGTGTCGATCACGCGAGGAAGGCCAGTTGATCGTCCTATTGTAAGATAAGCACCATGATAGTCAAGGTGGTAGTTCCTCTCAAGGTCGACGCTCCTGTGATCCGGTCAGTCGGCTGAATCAGTGGTCCGATCCGGAGCTGAATCAACTCCAGGATACATAGAGAGATAACGCACTCGGGAAAACAGAATATCACAATCCTGCTATATTAGTGGCATTTGATACAATTCGCGGCAGTAGTTTCCATCACCTAGCACGTGAATATCTTTGCGCGGACCTTGGATTTCCGGAAATGCACGTCGGAAGCAGCAGTGACGCCTCTCTGGCAGCTCCAACAGCAGTAGAGCTGCCCTTCTCAGGAACCTATGGCCAGAGCAAACAGCGATTACAATCCCATGTCGGAGGCCTTTTCAATAACACCAGAACAAGGGTACATATATCGGGATAATGCGAGGGAAGGAGAAGGAAGGGGACGGTATATTTGCCTTCAGATCTCAACTTATAACACACACGTATTCATGAACGACACAGTATTCGGATGTGCATCTACGCGCTGCCGCCATGTGACAAGCGCGCCACAGACCCGACCGCTCCCCGGCTTACCCTTCAATATAGACCGGTGACAATGTCCTGCACGCCGGTTGGTGCGCAGCTACACGTAGGGGTTTCGCTTTCCCGGCGCTGTGGGGAGAGGACAGCAGTGATCGCGGTGCGCAGCCACCTGGTGGTTGAGAAGCACTTCTTAGTGTGCCTGTTGATATCATACATATCGAAAAAGCACCGTGTGCCATGCCAGCTTTCCTCCGTTCATGCAGTGAAACATTCATGCAGAGGTAGCTACACCATACCATACCTTGTTCCAACAGATTACAGATACAGGTACAACGTACACTGTTGATGGACTGACCTCACCACCACCGTTCGGCCATTGAAACGGCTCTACGTTGTTAATTACATCCGAATCCGGACCGATGTCACACATAGTTTGTGCAGGCCAACCGCACAGACATGCAGTTGGTCTGCACACACACACATACAAACACACACACACACACACACACACACACACACACACATACAGATACACAAACACACGTAAAGATAAAGATATATATATATATATATACATCATTGAAAAATACAGCATACTTTGTGTTGATACGCCTCTTTGAGAGCCTCTCAAGTCGTCTAATGACAGTGCGTTCTGTAACACACGGCAAAATAAATCTCACATTTCTTCCCGATGTCCACGAGTGTCTGTATCTCATCATGTGCAACAACTTGACTACAGATACAAGCATGCCCAAGACGACCAATGCAGTGTAGGAGTTCAGAAGTTATATCGGCTACTATACGCACCGGCCAGCCTTATACTGAATTGTACACACAACCACCACCTTGTCTAGACGCATCTCTATGCACCACCAAGAAAGGCACCATTCTACATGCAATATCCACACAAGAACGCACTGTCATAAGACGACTTGGGAGCCTTTCAAAGAGGTGTATCAACACGAAGTATTCTGTACTATGCAACGAAAGATGCATTAAAGATAATCTGCTTCGGACATTTCATGATAATAATAAGATTATATAGATATATATATATATATATATATATATACATATATATATACATATTACATTCAAATCGAACTGGCACAATATGGTATATTACTCGGAAAAGTGAGCTCAACGGGCTTGACAAGTTGTGCTATTACACTTTGAATCTAACTTGTCCAATGCACTATTGTCATGCATACATGTATTTAACTCTATGCTTAGAGGACATACTGAAGGTGCAAATTGCACGATTCATGGCAATTTTCTCGTGAAGGAATAGAAACACTGTGTTTGGGGGAGACTCGCCCACCCATGGAAATTGAAACTGAAATGACGTGTTACATCAGATTACCTTGAATGCAGGCTTTCAAGGTGCAGCCAGCTATCCCGGTATCACTGCAAAAGCAGGAGTTGCAGTACTCGCTATCCAGGAACACAGAACCACGCAGACAGGTCGCATCTGCCGGAAGGTGTGAATGTTAGCCACAGTTTAGAAACCAACAGGCATTACCTCGATCAGGACGCCATAAACGCTGTTAGTGTGCACTGAGCTTCACAAATATTGCTCAGCGAACTGGAAGTGTCGGGAAATCACACCCAGTTGAACATCGAGCCAGCATATCCTGGTCACTTTGCAGGCGATATTTTAAAGCCATCCGCCATTGGACAATCCTCCGTAACAACTTAAAGAATTCTAGACATGCTAAGTTTCCTCATCACGTCAGGAGGAATCCCCGATGGCTCACCTAGATCTTGCAGCTTGACGATGCCGTCGTGGCAGATAACGCGTCTATTCGGTACGCGTGGCAGGTCAAAGGCGTTGGAGCAGGGCACGGGCTTCTCCGGTGTTTGTCCGGGCCGGCACGCCTTGCGGGTGCAGCCGTACACACCGTTCTGACACTCGCACGTGTTGCCACACTCGTCAATGTAGGACGGGCCGTAATGACATTGAGGCACTGCAACATAGGAGAGTGTCAAGGGTGTTGATACACCTGCCAATGTAGAACTGCCATATAGCATGCATGCTATTGTTGCCGAGTACCGTTAGATGCTCCGAAGCCTGGAAAAATACCGAGATTGGATGCAAGTCGGTTAATGAGTTTACACAATTTCAATTGGAAACCCAAAATATGGCCAAAGGATCAGGCAAAAAAAAACGTCATGCCGTGAACGGGAGTTCCGTTTTCCAATTGTTACTTACAGAGTTCACGACAATACAACATCGCCTTCTGCAGAGAACGCCATGCGTTTGACATTGCCTACAGCACGGGAAGGATACAGCAAGCATCTGGCCTTCGCCAGACCAGTGCCCCTGATGGCGCTTTACACTGGCACTAGGTCCAACCACCGGCCGCACATATGCTTAGTGGGATTACGTGTCAAATTGGGACCTGGTGAAGCCGCCAAACAGAACCACACGGACATTCGCTGATGCGGGACAATTCACTCTCCCATGGAAAATCAAGCTGAAATGGCGTTTTTACATCCGATTACCTTGAATGCAGGCTTTCAAGGTACAGCCAGCTACCCCGGCGTCACTACAAAAGCAGGAGTTGCAGTACTCCCTATCCAGGAACACCGAACCACGCAGGCAGGCCGCATCTGCCGGAAGGTGTGGATGTTAACCACAACTCAGAAACCAACCGCCATTGTCTCGATGAGGACGTCATAAACACTGTTAATGTGGAATGCACTTCACAAGTATTATTAGGCGAACTTGAAGCGTCAGGAATCATAATCAGTTCAACATCGAGCCGCTATCTCCTGCCGAAATTTCGCGCGGTATTTTGACGCCATCTACCATGGGACAATCATAGGGAACATTCTGAGGAATTATAGACATGCTAATTTCATTCATCACGTCAGAAGGCATCCCTGATCGCTCACCTAGAGTTTGCAACTTGACGATGCCCTCGTGGCAGATGACGCGTGTATTCGACAAGCGTGGCAGGTCAGAGGGGTTGGAGCAGGGGACGGGCTTCTTGGGTGTTTGTCCGGGTCGGCACGCCTTGCGGGTGCAGCCGTACACACTGCTCTCACACTTGCACGTGTTGCCACACTCGTCTATGTAGGCCGGGCCATACTGACATGATGTCGCTGTAACAGCGGTCCCTGTCAAGAGACAGCTTGGCACGGCTAACTTGGCACATATTTGAAAATAGTACATCTCCATCGTTGCCACTGCGAGGCCCTCCTGTACACCAATGTCTAGCAGGTACTCGATGCGTTCACAATGTTCAACAGAACGTCCATTTAATATATTGGCTGTTATTTTGTGTACCATTCATGCACCGGTATGGCAGAAGTATTTGTTTTATGTACTAGACCTGGCCCAGATCCCTCTTTTCCACCCCTCAGCATTCTTCGTCTGTGATGCTCCAAGAACTTCACACGAACGCAGCGATTCAATATCATTTCCCTACTGATACTGGTCTATATTTACTGTCCTACCCTACATGTATTATGCGCTTCACTTTACACACAGTTTGTGGGAACATCTCCCTCTTTACACAAGCCTCGGCGTAATGCACCCCCACCCCCTACACACACACACATACAGACATATGCACACAAAGACAAACACACACCTATGCCATTGTGCAGCGGTAGCACGTACAGTAGGGAGTTGGACTCTTGGTCGTCAGGTCGTAGGTTCGAATCCTACAATCGGCGGCATTGCCGGGTCCACCCACGACCAACCGGCGTGAGAGGTTGGCGACGCCATATGACACAGGAGTCGAATGCTTCGTAAAATAACCCAAATACCACCACTACCACCGCCAATGCCCGTGACGGAGCAGTCTCACGAGAGCGGCACATACTCATAGTACAGCTACAGTGACACAATGACAACTGTTTGTCATTGTAAAGCTATGATAGCCAGCTGTGACCTCGTCGCTGTGAATAGTAATGTACTCAGCCGTACCACATAGACAAAAAGGAACACGCCCGTACATTTTTCGCCGAACAGTTCACCTCACAGCATTGCACTGCATCAACGCGCGTGCATTTGATCCACGGGTGTCAAATTGGTCCTCCGATTTAGTGGCCTTACCCCATGTTGCGTTCGCCCCCATGGGATACTAATGTTCGCCCACTCTCCCAAACGATTTGGGTCCCCGAAGTCTCATAATTTTCAGAAACAGACAGTCAGACGTCTGGGTCCGATCACATCGGCTCTGGAGCGCAAACTGCATGCATTCTGTAAACAAATATACACTGAACGTTTGGTGCTGAGTGCGCAATGCCCAATGTGCATCTCAAGCGCATTCAACCATTAATTCCGTGTCGCAGTTGTGACCTGTTCCCCATCCAACACTGCCTCCAGATTAGTTGTCGCATCAGTTTTGAAGTCTCACCCGGTTTGCAAGTCTTGGTGGCCCACTGATTGGCTTTGAGGACGAAGTTGGGCGGACATGGCTCGTCGATGCCGATGACGATGTCGCCCTTGTCGAGGCGCGGGCCGCACTGGCAGTGCTTGCAGTAGCTGTCAGCACCGGCCACCCCGCAGTCGGCAGGACAGTCGCGGTACTCGGCGTCACACACCTGCACATCGCCGTACTCTGCCGAGCGTCGATAAGCCGTCACGGGGCACCCTGACCGGTTCCAGACCTGTGACACCTCTGCTACTCTGACCGAAACCGTGTCCAACTTTCGGGCCCTGACCGATCCCAGATCCACCCCTGGTCCTGGCCAGCCACGGGCCGAACCCTTCGGCCCTGACCAAGCCCAAGTTCACCCCTCCAATCCTAACCGTGCCCCGATCCAGCCCCCGGCCATGACCAGCACCAGATCCACCCGTCCGTCCCTGACGGACACCAGATCCACCCCTCCGGCCATGATCAGCCCCAGATCCACCCGTTCGGCCCTGACGGACACCAGATACAGCCATCCGGACCTGGCGGGCATCAGATCCAGCCCACCGGCCGTGACCATCCCCAGATCCACCCGTCCGGCCCTGATGGACACCAGATCCAGCCCTACGGTCATGATCAGCTCGTGTTGCACCCGTCCTTCCCTTATGGACACCAAATCCACCCGTCCGGCCCTGACGGACACCAGATCCACCCCTCCGGCCATGACCAGCCCCAGATCCACCCGTCCGGCCCTGACGGACACCAAATACAGCCCTCCGGCCCTGGCGGAGACCAGATCCAGACCTCCGGCCGTGACCAGCCCAAGATCCACTCGTCCGGACCTGACGGACCTCAGGTCATCAAGTCATCCGGTATTGTCATCAGGTCATCCGGTCTTGACTAGCACCGGATCGACGTTATGCAACAGTTTTCCGGTATTAATGATTATTTGACACACGAGCGGGCCAGAGATACAGACAAGGAACCTTTGTGGATTTACCTGAGAAGTGTAGAACGATTTCAACCTGGCTGTACATAGTTGGCTGGGTTGGGATGGTCATAGCCACAGCAGTGCAGTCACTGTACCACTTCGTAGTAACAGTTTCAAAATTTCTTGTTTCACTTGGTGTATTTTTGGTTGCTAGGGGAGGGGAACATACCCCGCCACTTTGCCTGCGCCTCTGCCGGTCACACTGAATGGTACCCACTGGGAAGACATGCCCCGCCACTTTGCCTGCGCCTCTGCCGGTCACACTGAATGGTACCCACTGGGAAGCGTGCAGTCCCTGGGGCGGGGGCCCCTTCTTTTTGGAAAAGGGGGCGCGTGGGGGGGACCGCCCTTTGCCTGCGCCTCTGCCAGTCACCTGAATGGTACCCACTGGGAAGCGTGCAGTCCCGTTTGGTACAGGCCGGGGCTCCGTCCTTCTGGCACAGGCAGACGTCGCACGTTAGGGGAGGGGGACATGCCCCGCCACTTTGCCTGCGCCTCTGCCAGTCACACTGAATGGTACCCACTGGGAAGCGTGCAGTCCCGTTTGGTACAGGCCGGGGCTCCGTCCTTCTGGCACAGGCAGACGTCGCACTTGATGTTGTAGGTGGTGTCTGGGACGCATTCTGAAACATGGCATGGCTCCGATCAGTGTCAGGTGCTGATTGCACGGGTGTGGTTCTAGATAAGTGCCGACTACACAGGTGTGGTGCTGGATAGGTGGCGACTACACCGGAGAGGTGCTTGATAGGTGCCCACTGCAAAGAAGCGGTGCTGGGTAAGTGCCGACTGCACAGGCGCGGTGCTGGATAGGAAACAAACGCAGCTCCTTTATGTCACTGAGTCAGCTTGATGGTATTCAACTGTAATACAGGACTAATATTTGCCATTGCAATTTCCTTCTTATGTCGGTGTGCGCATAACCACCAACAGAAGTCATCAAGAGCAACTGTTTCTAACTAAATTAGCTTTCACATAGTATTTCTCACTTCAGACTTCACAGCTGCGAAAATTGGATGGAGAACACGTAATTATACCCAGCTTACTACTGTCATGCGGTGCTTATCTTATATTTGACACTGTCGTACTCGGAATGGGCGTTTTCAACTACCCGATCCCACTGCTTTAGAAGTAGGGGACAAACAGCACAGGAAGGAGGAAACAACGGAAAAGATTCGTTCCACGAGTTTTAGTTCAAAGCGCAGGCTATCTGCGATATTATGGGTCCATACGTGCGAGGTAACCACAGCCTATGCTCCAGCTGTTGCATGCTGAGCATACATTGTATATGTGCGAGATCTGGGGAATCCAGGAATGATGGATTGATTTTGTGTTGCTTCGGGGAGCATTCATAACGTACAAGGTTCATTTACTACCAAAGTTCATAATGTACAAAGTTCACAACGTCCAAGGATCATAACGTAAAAAAATCGAAATAAAGTCCAAAATGTATTGGATAGGGCACGTTCACAATGTACAAAGTTCATAACGTACAACGATCACAACGTACAAGACTGGCTTCAGATAGAGCGTCCACAACGTGCAAAGTTCATTTAGGTCCAAGGATCATAAAGTACAAAAATAGTTCGTCAGTTGTCCGCTAGAGAAGCCAGCGAAACCCTGGCGGAGAAATCTTGCGGCTGTGTCTCCGCTTTCTGTCAACAGGTGACAGGAGTGTGCGGTTGTTGGTGCATGGTATCAGGTAAATATGCTGCCATATGTGGTCTGGTGGTTTCTTCAGGTTTTATCCAATTTCTCCAGGGGACGAGCACATTTCCTTAGATAATCGCCTTCGGTGGAAAAATTCATTGAGCGGATGCAGGGCTGCGCTCCATAATACTGAGGGGACCCCTTTTATTCTGAAAGGAGCGTTTTTCCTCAGAATAGAGCGCCTTTGGCTCACAAATTCGTTCCAATATTTCGAAGCACAATACAGCAAGAAACCACCATGAAACCATTGCAGTGAATCCAGATCATCAGAACCACTTCCAGTAGATGCAGGATCACATTCTGGCGGTATTTCCACATGGAGATGACAAAAAGTGCATGACGGTAGCAAGCAAAAGAGAAAGTTATACCACATTATGTATACTTTAGGACAGCGTGAAACCACCATGAAACAATCGCAGTGGCTCCAGATTATCAGGACCTCTTCCCATAGATTCAGGTATCATATTCTCACGGTATTTCCACATGGGGATACAAAAAGTGCATGACGGCAGGAAGTAAAAGAGAAGGATATACCACAAGATGTATATGTTAGGGCAGCAAGAAACCACCATGAAACCATCGCAGTGGCTTCAGATCATCAGGATCTCTTCCCATAGATCCAGGGATTATATTCTGGCGGTATTTCCACATGGGGATATCAAAAAGTGCATGACGGCACAAAGTAAAAGGAAGGTTATACCACATTATGTATATGTTTAGGCAGCAAGAAACCACCATGAAACCATCGCAGTGGATCCATATCACCAGGACCTCTTCCAATAGATCTAGGGATCATATTCTGGCGGTATTTCTACATGGGGGTGCCAAAAAGTGCATGAAGGCAGCAAGTAAAAGAGAAAGTTATACCACATGATCTATAAGCTAGGACAGCGTGAAACCACCATGAAACAATCGAAGTGGCTCCAGATCATCAGGATCTCTTCCCATAGATCCAGACATCATATTCTGGCGGTATTTCCACTTAGAGATACCAACATATGCATGTCGACAGGAAGTGAAAGATAATGGTATACCACATTATGTATACGTTCGGGCAGCGAGAAGCCACCATGAAACCATCGCAGTGGCTCCAGATCATCAGGACCTCTTCCCATAGATCCAGGGATCATTATCTGACGGTATTCCCACATGGGGATGCCAAAAAGTGCATGACGGCAGCAAGTAAAGGTGATGGTTATACGGGGATAAGGGAATTATTCGCATATAAGGAAGGTTCTGTAGATAGGAAATATTCGGACATAAAGTTATATAGATTTTAAGTATGGTAATCCTTTTAGCATACACATTTTACCAAAGACGAGGGACCATGCCGACATAAAAATATTCAATCGGTATTAGGGATAGGAACCCAGCCCTGAACAGCAATGTAGCATCGTGGTTTTTATTCTGGTTTTGTGGCGATGTAACCTGCAAATGGCAGTGTCGTGTATCCAAGCCACATGTAATGTCTATAGCAGCGCAGAACTTCATTAGTTTAGTTTGTCGGTTGCCTGGTGCCAGGCAAGATTAACCACGTGCAGTTTTAGTGATAAGAAGGTGAATTTTGCATGTTTGTGATTCTGACCAAATGCCGTTCATGACAGCTTAATCGCTCTGACATATGGGCACATAGTACAATATAGGCAATGTTTTTTAACTTTAAAGAGGTCACATTAAATGTCCTTGCTCTATCTTACCATGCTCCTTGCAGCCGTCCTTCAACACGTTGAACAATTCTGCATTATTCACAAGGATACGTTTGTGCATGCATTATTTTACCCAATCCACCCTTAACAAACCTATCCTGAGCCGTGTGGCACCATGTTCAAATCGATCTGGCGGACATGCGTTAGCTTGTCTACGGTTGTCACTCCCTACATGAAAGCCGAAACGTCGAACATTATGGTCAGAATATAGCCCTATGTGTGGTGCCAGCATGTTTCTGGATTGCGCCAAATATTTAGCGAACAATACAAATAGGCTCCGATACTATATGTAACTACGAGACAAAAGTAAGGGAGACAAAACATAAACTTCAGCATCAATTTCCAACCACAAAATATAATGTTACTATACGAAAATAGATCGGAGCTTTTTACTTTATCGCCTGACGTATAGCAAGACTTAACGTGTGACTGCATTGTGCAGAAACTTCACCACTACTGAACTGATTAAACCGAGGTGCTTTTGATGTACGCACATATACTCAGTCAAACATGAGCAATTCTTCCCTTGAAAGTTCGGAAAGATGATCTGGCCTGGTGGTCGCTCAGATATAAAAAGCAGTTACTTCGCACAGTAAGAGCTATCTATCCCAAGATATAGAGGGATATTCCGACACCGCGTGAGTAAATCAGAACCAACTCGTAATGCACGTGAACTGCACAGGCAATCACTAGAGGCAGGATATAATTTAATTATGGGTAACCAGTTATCGTAGGTGAAATGTACATTTCGGGTAATCGGACACATGTACATAAAGAAAAAGTACGTATGGCAGATGTACGTACATAAAGATATGTAAGCAAATGTACGAAGCGAAAATGTACGTGAACGTAAAAGTATGTAAACGCAAATGCATGTAAACGTAACTATACGTATGATCCAATGTACGCACTTTTACGCATATTTACCTTTGCGTTTATGTACATTTGGTTAGGTACATATGCCATACGTGCATTTTCTATAATGTACATTTCCTCTCACGTGTATTTACCATGAGTACATTTATCATATGCACTTTTGTGCTAAGGCATATCTGTGCTTACGTACATTTACCATACTTACTTTTCTGCACATGTACATTTGCTTACATGCATTTACACCTTTGATGCACACATGCATGCACATTTGAAACACGTACATTTGAAGCACGTTCATTTGAAACACGTACTTTTGAAACACGTACATTTGAAACCCGTATAGTTGAAACGCGTACAATTGGTTACGTGCATTTGCTTACGTACATCTGTCGTATGTACACCTACATTTGGGTTACGTAAAGTTGCATTTACACACATTTGCTCTCGCGTGTTTTTGCGTTTAAGTACATTTGCGCTTACGTACCTTTACACTTATGTACATTTGCTATGTTCACGTATTTCCGTTTACGTGCGTTTGCGCATACATGCATTTGAGCTTACGTACTTTTGCGCTTACGTACATTTGTGCTTATGTACATTTGCGCATACGTACATATGCCATTACGTACATTTGCGCTTACGTAATTTTGCGCTTACATACATTTGCGCTTACGTACATTTTAACTAACATACATTTGCGCATACCTACATTCGTGCTTACGTACATTTGTGCTTGCGTACTTTTGCCCTTACGTACTTTTGCGCTGACGCACTTTTGCGCTTATGTACTTTTGCGCTTACGTATATTTGCCCCTACGTACATTTACGCATACGTACATATGCCCTTACGTGCATTTGCGCTTACGTACTTTTGTACTTACATACATTTGCACTTGCGTACATTTTCACTTACGTACATTTACGCATACGTACATTTGCGCATACGTACGTTTGCGCTTAGGTGCAATTGCTTATGTACTTTTGCCATACGCGCATTTGCTCTTATGTACATCTGCCATGCGTACTTTTGCGCGTACGTACATTTGCTTACGTATATCTGCCATACGTACATTCGTCCTTACCTACATTTCTCCTAGACTCACATTCCCATGCGCGACACCCTCACGGCTTCGTGGCGCGAACCGGCGACTCAGAAGCGCCACAGACCCTGCGCTTTCTTCGTTCCTTTCCCAGACAGCTGATCAATGGCGTCACCAGCGTATGACTAGGCGGCATATTTCAGGCGGAAAAATGCAAATATTGCGTGAGTAACACAGTGCAATGAACATTTTAAGCTAACCGTGAAATCGAATACAAATAGGTCTGAATAGTATGTTCGTGCTCCGCATACGCCACTGCGCAGCATATCTGTTTCCCACGGGACGAAGGCCAGGGTTGCCGAGCTCTGGAAAGCTAACAATGCCGGCACGCGGGCACGCTTCTTGCTGTAGCTGCTGTTGCTGTGCTTGTGCTCTTTCCATTGCCGTAAAGTGGAACGTAATATCTATGTGTGCTTGGCCGTTAGGTGGTGGGCCCTTATTCGTGTTTTATTCTTGTTTATTACCTTTTTATCGTGTTATCCCTTATTCGTGTGTATTCGTGTTCAGTCGTGTTACACACCTACCGCCCACATATGTGCATGAGTGTTCTTCACGCTTGCGGTGTGCTCTGCGCATGATTCCATTACATTGCGTATAGTGTACCCTGTATTCTGACCATTGCATGTCTGACGAGCCAATTTCACGAAATATTCATATACGTTTCCTTTTGATTTGAAGCGTGCCTCCAGAAGGAATGGGAAGTGCTGTAATTCAAACTGGATATATCATTATATAATATTTATGCTAGCATTGCATCTACGTGATTCGTACTGTGTTACACTGAAGATGGTCAAGGCTGGTTGAAACGTCGACAAAGTAACATAACACCAAATCATTATTTGCTCCACATCTATGCTGACTTCCCACACTATTTACATTACACCAGCCGTATTAATCATTGCAACGCTTGTAGATATTTTATATCATCCTACTAATCATCACAGGCCATGCGTTCGTTCAAAGACTAGATAGTTTGAATACGAAGAAGATGAATGCGGTGGACACCGTCGCATTCAATATTGTTTTATGTATATATATATATATATATATATATATATATATATATATATATATATATATATATATATATATATATATATATATATATATATATATATAAAAATTCGTACATAATCGTGTCACACCTTTTTACTTCCTTCCTGCCGTCGTACACTTTTTGGGGTCTGGTATTTTTGGTATCACTATCTATCTACCGCCAGAATATGATCCCTTGATCTATTGGAAGAGAGTCTTATGATCTGGAGCCACTACAATGGTTTCATGATGGTTTCTCGTTGCCGTAACGTATACATAATATAGCCTTCTCTTTTACTTGCTGCCGTCATCCACTTTTTGGCATCCCCATGTGGAAATACCGCCAGAAAGTGGTCCTTGGATCTATTGGAAGAGGCCCTGATGATCTGGAGCCACTTCGATTGTTTCATCGTGGTTTCACGCCGTCCTAATGTATGCATAATGTGGTACAACCTTCTCTTTTACTTTCTGCCGTCATGCACATTTTGGTATCCACATGTGGAAATACCGCCAGAAAACGATCCCTGGATCCATTGGAAGAGACCCTGATGATCTGGAGCCACTGCGAAGCCACGCTTTCATGGTGCTTTCATATGTAATGTTGTAAAACCGTCCGGCTTCCCGATGGACGAATAAGTCGTATCACTGTGACTGTGACGTCGTCAAAACGTTGCATCCATATACAGTTGTATATTTAAATAGTGCGACATTCCTTGCCAATATGCGGCACATTCGGTTACATCTCTAATATAAACAACGCTACGACAGAAAGTAAAAGATTACCGGTACCTACATCATCCATGAACGCAGAGATGCATGCTTGCTACTCTTTGTAATGCTGATGCAACACCATCTAAACACAAATATTTTGATTTCCCTTCAAATGCTTACCAAAAACCCATTCACTAGATACCCATTCACTCACCGAAGCTAAAGAGGGCACACCTCTGAAAGAGCCAAATGTTGCTCCATATATTAGAGTGCAACAAAAAGACACCCATAAATAGGAGTTCAACAATGGGAACACCTATGTATGTATATAGGTATTTGGTTTTGTCAATGCAACAGTAATAATGTTGCTTTGACAGATAACATTGCATTAGGAACTCGGGGACAGGCTTCATTAAATTAACTGAAGATGGACAAAACGTCTAAATGTAATCTGAAAAAACACCGGACCACACTTGGCAGCACATTCACGCCGGGTGCGATGCGACAATAACCGCACACTACTGCCACCTGTTGACAGAAAGCGGAGACACAGCCGCAAGATTTCGCCGCAAGGGTTTCGCTGCCTCCTCTGGCGGACAACTGACAAACTATTTTTGTACTTTATGATCCTTGGACCTAAATGAACTTTGGATATTATGAACTCTGAAGCCAGTTTTGTACGTTGTGATCATTGTACGTTATGAACTTTGTACATTGTGATCGTTGTACGTTATGAACTTTGCACATTGTGAACGCGCGCTATCCAATGCATTTTGGACTTTATTTCTATTTTTGTACGTTATGGTCCTTGGACGTTGTGAGCTTTGTACGTTATGAACTTTGGTAGTAAATGAACCTTGTACGTTATGAATGCTCCCCTTCACGAGCACCTCCTTCCATCGGCCGCCAGTCGGTGCCCACGTCTGACCACAAAACGGTCCCCCTCGGGTACCCCGGATCAGTCAGTCGGTGCCCACTTCTGGCAACAGCCGGCTGCCACTCACAGTCTCTGGTAGGCGCTCGGCACACCTTGGTGGTCAGGTGGTACGGTCCGGGCAGCAGAGATGACCGGCACTCACCCTCTCTGGTAGGCGCTCGGCATACCTTGGTGGTCAGGTGGTACGGTCCAGGTAGCAGCGGCGACCGGCACTCACCGTTTTTGGGCCCCTCCCCCCTTTTGTGGTGGGTGGTTGGTCCAGGTAGGGGCGACCGGCCTCACCCTCTGGTAGGCGCTCGGCACACCTTGATGGTCGGGTGGTACGGTCCGGGCAGCAGAGGTGACCGGCACTCACCCTCTCTGGTAGGCGCTCGGCACACCTTGATGGCCAGGTGGTACGGTCCGGGCAGCAGCGGCGGCCGGCATTCACCCTATCTGGTAGGCGCTCGGCACACCTTGGTGGTCAGGTGGTACGGTCCGGGCAGCAGAGGTGACCGGCACTCACCCTCTCTGGTAGGCGCTCGGCACACCTTGGTGGTCAGGTGGTACGGTCCGGGCAGCAGCGGCGACCGGCACTCGCCGTCCAGCGGTATCTGCTCGTCGCCCGGCGCCAGCACCGGGCCGCACTGGCAGTACACACAGCCCTCGTTGATGCCGTAGCGCACCAGGCCGCAGTCAGCCGGACATGCGTCCACCCCGCAGATACGGGTGTCTCCCTTCGCTGCGGCACAAAGTCACGCAACATCAGATACCCGGGCAGGTGTAGGTCATCGCCAACCTTCCAGCAATGATCAAAGTAGCGTCAGCTGATGACTGGTCCTCCACTGCGGAGATCCTCAAGATGATCGGGCAGATAAATAAATAGTGTTAAAGGCGTATGCCAGGCGATGAAGTTAAATCCAACTGGATATGTTTTCGATGTGCATTCAAATATAAACAAGAATATTTCGTTACTTTATCAACGACCAATGATTACGATGTCTTACATAGCTGTAGCTGTTTATATAAGGAGGCTTACATTCTTTCGGCACGAAGTTTTCAATATTTTCCTACCCGACCAAGCCGCAAGACGCCTGGTCAGATCCCAGCCACCAGCTCCCACCATTCTCATTTGCATGTTTTTTTTTTAATCCGCCCGGCCAGACCCGATCAACGTGCACCTGTGCCGATCAATGGCGGGAGCGAAAACTCCGAAGCAATTAAGCTTCGAACCCTGGTTAATCACTTCGTTCGGGCCCGCTACCCCGTCCTAACCAGTCAACAACAAGAATGTTTTGATGACAAGCCGGTCCCGATCAACAGCTGTGAGATCTGTGACCCCGGTGAAAGCTCTCAGTGGAAATTGCCAGACCTACAGACCGTCCTGAAGACCCCAGGCGGCTTCACGATACACACGGCCTAAGGAGAAGAACAAAATTGCACTCCCACCAATCAACAGCAAGAACTCAATCTCTGGCCCTGGGAGTGGCCAGAGAATAGAGGAGGCGGAGCTAAAGAGAATGGAAGAAAAGCTGGCAGCCTGACAAAAGGGCTCTCTCTCTCTCTCTCTCGGACGCGCACACTCTCGGGGGACAACAGTCTCCGAAGCAGTCCAGAAGAGGAAGACGATGCACAGAACCACCAGCAAAATGTGATGCCATGCCTTCTTCCTTCTTACAAACAGGCCTAATTTCTATGACAGCTATTTCCTCCTCAACCTAATTCACTGCTGAAAGGAGCGACCCGTCTTATGGGGGGGGGGGGGAATAGTCTAAATTCGAGGTGATGTGTGGGGGAGATATGTGCGACACGGCCGGTGGCGCCGACGTTGCACGCCTCGTAAATAAGGGTAGGTTATGGAGGTCAGGGATTGGACGGAAAGGCGTGTGCCAGGAACGTGTACCTGTCCTGTTGGCGTACAGTGTAAATACATGTAAATAGATTACCATTAATGATAAAACTGTTTGAGCGTACCAGCAGAGACACGGGCTTTGACGGCATAATTAGCGGTGAAAAGGAATATTTGGGATAAAAATGGGGCATAGCTTGGGCTAACGATCAGGGATACTAGGCACAAATCGGATCCTAACATCCGCCTCACAGGACCACCGGGCCAGAGCGGGTCGTTAAAATGACCATCGTTCGGTCTGAGAGTACGCATGTTTAAAACTGTGCGTGCAACATCCGCCTCGCAGGACCACCGGGCCAGAGCGTGTCGGGAAAATGGCCATCGTTCGGTCTGAGAGTAGAATGTTGAAAACTGTGCGTGCAACACCCGCCTCCCAGGAACACCGGGCCAGAGCGGGTGGTGAAAATGACCATCGTTCGGTCTGAGAGTACGCATGTTAAAAACTGTGCGTGCAATATCATATGCAATGAAGTGCGTTATTCTGTATGCGTTCAAGTGTTGCGATGTGTGAAGGAGATATATGATCGAAGATAAACGCATTGTATTCCAGGATTGGCGAATCAGAGTAATATACGTTGTGTTGAGGGTAGCCCTGTCTGCACCCCAGTCGCGACCGGACATGCAGCGCAGGAGATTTAGACGTTTTGCGCTTCGTTGTTTTAGATAAGCAATATCGGGGCCGAAGCAGACTTTTGCCTAGTACGATGCCAAAATAGGTGAATGTGGTTTGGTGAGGGATAATTTGGTCGCGATAACGGAGTGGTGTAAGAGGTGGGATGTACGAGTTGAGCCGGGAGAAAAGCATTGTGACGGATTTGGCGGGGGAGATTTGCAGTCCCCAAAGGGAGCACCAGGAATCAATTTGATTCATAGCGCGCTGCATTAAATAATTTGCTTTGTCTGCCGATGGGTGCGTGCACCATATGGCCAAATCATCGGCGAAAATGGAGTATTTTAGACAGGGGCCTATATTGTGGAGGTCAGCGAGAGCATCGTTGATCATGATAAGAAAGAGGGTGGTGGATAATACGCTGCCTTGTGGGACGCCTTAATCTAGTTTTTGGGACCGAGAATGGATATTGCCGCAGCGGACGGTGAATGTTCTATTAGCGAGAAAATTGGTGATACATTTTGCCATTCGGTCTCTGATACCAATACGGTGTAATTTGATTCGGAGGGCCGAACTGTGTACTTTATTGAATGCGGATTTTAAGTCGAGAAAAAGTGCGACGGTTTCATATTTTTTCATGAAGCCGCGCTGTATCGAGTCAACTAATTGGATGAGGTTGTCGGTGGTGCTGTGTCTGGGTCGAAAGCCGCTTTGAAAGGGGGAGAGAATTTCGCTGTTTTCGAGGTGGACTCTGATTCGTCCATTGACCATGCGCTCAAAGAGTTTAGAGGCACAACTAGTGAGAGAGATAGGTCGATAGCTAGAGGGAAGGTCGCGAGGTTTGCGAGGTTTAGCGATAGGAATGTTAGTGCTAGTAGACCAGGAAAGGGGGAAGGTGCCGTCAGTCCATAGTTGGTTTAGTGCCGAAAGGAGGTTGTCCTTTCCGGAATCGGATAGATTTTGGAACAAGGGGTATGCCAATTGGTCAGGGCCAGCCGCAGTGTTGGTTACTTTGGAGAGGGATAAGTTTAGTTCATAGGGAGTAAAGGGGGCATTGTATGGTTCAGTGTTGTCCGAGGTAAAGTTGCAGGTGGTGAGAGTGGTTTGTAGGAAGTCGATGGTTTGTTGCGAGTATTGTGTATTTGAGGAAATGTCAGCATAATAGGTGGCAAAGTGTTCCGCGACGTCTGAGGTTTCTGTGATGCTGCGTTGGTTAATTGTCAGTTGTGGGAATCCGCGGTGTGGGGATCTGCCATTTGCGAGAGAGCGAATTTGGGTCCAAAGTTGGCCGATGGGGTAAAACGGTTGAATGAGTTTGAATAGAGTTGCCAGCTGCGTTTTTTGGCGTAAGAATGATCTGCTGACAACGTTTTTTAGCCTCGCGGGCTTCTAACATGTTTTGTGGGGTGAGATTTTTGCGAAATTTTCGCTCAGCCCGCCGCCGCAGAGCGACGGCGCGTTGACACTCGTCGTTCCACTACGGCACGTGGTGACGGCCGGGGGAGCGACGAGTGTGTGGAACATGATTTTCTGCCGCGAGTAATATGGTGTCAAGAGAAGCTGATATTGGGGGGGGGTGAATGAGGAAGGAAGACGGTGTCAATTTCCTGGGAGAAATATGGCCATTTCGCCTTGCGAACATTCCAGTGGGGTACAAATGAGTAATCTCTAGCCTGAGCTGAGCGTTCAAGCATGATATGAATAGGGAAGTGATCACTAAATAGGGGGTCGGGTTGTACATGCCAATAAAAGAGGGGTGAGATGGAGGCCGAGGCCAAAGATAGGTTAATGGCAGATGGACGGAACGGGGCAATGTCGGTGTTGCGTGTGGGTGTTTGGTCATTTAAAAAGACCGTGTTGTGGGTGTTGAGAAGTGTTTCGATGTGGTGTCCGCGAGGTGATGTGGTGTGACAGCCCCATGCCTGGTGGTTGGCATTTAAGTCACCCAGCACTAGACAGGGGTGAGGAAGGAGACCGAAGAGGTCGGTCACAGAAGATAAGGATAGTGTAAGAGAAGGTGAGAGATAAAGAGAGAGTATAGTGAGCTCTATTTGTGCAATTTGGACAGAAACAGCAATATAATTTAGGCTATTAACAATGTTGATCTGACGATGAAGGAGGGTGTCTGAGATAAATAAGGCGACCCCGCCGCCGCGGGATGTAGAATTTAATTGTCGGTATAGAGGGAATAACCAAAGATATTAAAATTATATCGGTCATTGTCGCACCATCGGGTCTCCTGAACGGCGGCAATCAATGGTTTCTTTTTATAATATATTCCTTGAATTCTGCCCAATGAAATATGAGTGACCTCGTATTCCATTGGATCAAGAATTCAGTGGTGGATGTCTGCATTAATGGTTGTGATCACGCTCCCGCAGCCGCGTGTGTGGCGGTGATGGTGAGACAGAGTCGTCTGATTCATAATCGGACGACTCTGGTGTGACTGCTTGCTCTGGGTCCTTGGGGGATTCCCGAGCGTGCGATGGGGGGTCAGGGCTGTCCTGTGAGAACTGCGATGGTGAGGTGGAATGAGAGATGCAGAGGGGCGTCCCAAACGGACGACTTCACAGACGCCTTGTGGGGTCAACTCTTCCAGGAGCTCCTCCTCTGGGAGGTGTGCCAGCTCCGGGGCAAAGACAGTGACAAAGGAGTTGTTGAGGCGGTCCGCAACAACCACCTCAACAGGGTGTGCCAGGAAATGTCTGAGGTGGAGGAGGGCCCTGGCCTGGGTTGGGTCACGCACCCTAATCAATAGTGCGCCCGACCGTATGGCTCGGGCCGACACTACCCCTCCCGTCCCCTTATCTAACTCCTTTGCCACAGCAAAGGGGGACGTGCGGTCCCAGGACCCCTCGTTCCGTGCTACGAGCACGAAGGATTCCCCGTCAAGGGGATCTCGCGGTGGCAGGGCCCGGGCTCCTGGGCGCGGCCGGCGTCCGCCCTCCGCGGGGGGCGGGGGGTCCCCGGGCATGCCGGGGCGGGGTTGGACCCCTGAGGACAGGGGAGGGGTGACTGAGTGTGGAAAGGGCGCCCTGAAGGGGTGCTGACAAGAGAGGCACTCTGAAGGGGTGCTGCAAGGAAAAGTGTGAAGAGAACTGTCGTGCGAAAGGGGAAGAAAGACAGAGTTTTGGAGGGATGGGAAAATCGGTCCGTGGCGGGGGCAGTCACGCTCTGCGAACGTTAGCCCGATCCATTAAAACAGAAAGTTACCTATGACCGATTCTAACCTATTGGGTGGGATTGGACAAAAACAATCAAAACTGACCGCTGTTACAAGTCGGTTTCCCGACGGCGCTCGAGAGCACCGCTGGGCCGAAGGGGGTTGGGAGCGGGGCTACGCCGGCTATTCCGGCAAGCAACCGACTAGTGGCGCCGGCCGGCTAATCCGGCTGACAACCAACTAGTGGTCGGGGTGGCTGATGTCACCCGGGGGCTGAGCTTCCCGTAGATGCCATAATAAGGACACCTACGAGACAGCGGGAGAGGGTGGGCGGGGTCTTGGGACAGCGGGCAGCTTCTTGTGCTCGATCGCCAGTGAAAACTAGGTCTTGTCGAGCCCTCCAATGCACAGGGAGAGATAAACGGACACTTCGGGGGCGTTAGCTCACATGATCTGGTTCTTTGACCGCAAAATCCCGCTGGCCTCTGTGACCCAGGGGCACAGATGGGGGCGGGCAGAGCATGCATGTGATGCCGTTAATGGAAGCACACACTGCGTCCATCGAGTTTGGCGCCGGACAATAGGATATTGCAAACCACTGCACGATCGTGAGTCCGCCCCCGTTCGCTGTACATTTGGGCACCGAGCTGTACAGCGGTTCGTGGGAATGTACGGACAGGTTTGGCGTGCCGTAAGTCCCGGCGCTGAAAGGGTAGGACCGGCTATTAAGAAGGGAGAAGGGGCTCGAAAAGCCCTGGTGTCTCGTCGATTCACCAGTGATCGAGCAAAGAAGCTGCCCGCTGTCCCAAAACCCCCGCCCTCTCTCTCCCACCTGTCTCGTAGGTATCCTTATTAGGGCATCTGCGGGAAGCTCAGCCCCCCGGGTGACGTCAGCCACCCGGACCACTAGTTGGTTGTCAGCCGGATTAGTCGGCCGGCGCCACTAGTCGGTTGCTCGCCGGAATAGCCGGCGTAGCCCCCCTCCCAACCCCTTCGGCCCAGCGGTGCTCTCGAGCACCGTTGGGAAGCCGACTTGTAACAGCGGTCAGTTTTGATTGTTTTTGCCCCATCCCACCCAATAGGTTAGAATCCGTCAAAGGTAATTTTCTTTTTTAATGGATCGGGCTAGCGTTCGCAGAGCGTGACTGCCCCCGCCTCTGACCGATTTTCCCATCACTCTAAAACTCTGTCTTTCTTCCCCTTTTGCACGACAGTTCTCTTCACACTTTTCCTTGCAGCACCCCTTCAGTGTGCCTCTCTTGTCAGCACCACTTCAGGGCGCCCTTCCCACACTCAGTCACCCCTCCCCTCTCTCCTCAGGGGTCCAACCCCGCACCGGCATGGCCGGGGACCCCCTCGCCCCCCGCGGAGAAGGACGCCGGCCGCGCCCAGGAGCCCGGGCCCTGCCACCGCGAGATCCCCTTGACGGGGAATCCTTCGTGCTCGTGGCACGGAAGGAGGGGTCCTGGGACCGCACGTCCCCCTTTGCGGTGGTCAAGGAGCTAGATAAGTGGACGGGAGGTGTAGTGTCGGCCCGAACCATCCGGTCGGGCGCACTACTGGTTAGGGTGCGTGACCCAACCCAGGCCAGGGCCCTCCTCCACCTGAGCCACTTCCTGGCACACCCTGTCGAGGTGGTTGTGGCGGACAGACTGAACAACTCCTTTGTGACAGTCTTTGCCCCGGAGCTGGCACACCTCCCAGAGGAGGAGCTCCTGGAAGAGTTGACCCCACAAGGCGTCTGCGAAGTCGTCCGTTTGGGACGCCCCCTCGGCATCGACCCCGAGCCCCTGCTCAAAGTGGGGTACAGGTCGCTCGCCCCGCCGACGCACCTGTACGCGGGGTACCTCCGGTACCCTGCCGGCCGTGCACCCCACTGCCCAATCGCTGTTGGTTCTGCCAGCGTTATGGCCACCACAGTGGGGTCTGTCGCGCCCGCAACCCGGTGTGCGGCCATTGTGCTGAGACGCACACCACGGCCCAGTGCGAGGCCCAGGAGCCGCGACGCGCAGCCTGCGCTGGCCCACACCCCGCCTCATACCTCCGTTGCCCAGTCTGGCTGGAAGTAAAGTGTCAGCAGCAGCAGCGCCGGACAGCCCCCCAGCACCGCCCTTGACGCAGAGGCCGGCTTCCGCCTGGGGCCAACAGCCCCTCCAGCCCCTCTGGCCGACCCCGGCCGAGGCGGCCGCCAGACCGGCGACCCGTGTTCCTACGCGCACCGAGCGACCGCTCACCCACTCCGACCCTGCACCGGCCTTGCGCCCTGCTCTCGTCGCAGGTCCATCCGCCTCCAGGCCCTCCAGTAGTCGAACGGCTGCCACGCACCCTCGGGATCGAGCCCCTCCGCGCCGCCCCTCCAGGACCATCCCAGCCACCCTCCCCTCTCCACCCTGCCTCCCTCTCGGGATCAGGCCTCCCTGGCAACGCCACATCAGGACCTCCCTCTCCCTCCACCTCCACATCGCAGTTCTCACAGGACAGCCCTAACCCCCCATCGCACGCTCGGGAATCCCCCACGGACCCGGAACGCGCAGTCACACCAGAGTCGTCCGATTATCAATCGGACGACTCTGACTCACAATCACCGCCACACACGCGGTTGCGGGAGCGTGATCACAACCATTAATGCAGACACCCACCACTGAATTCTTGCTCCAATGGAATACGAGGTCACTGATATCCCATTGGGCAGAATTAAAGGAATATATTATCAAAAATAAACCATTGATTGCCGCCGTTCAGGAGACCTGATGGCGTGACAATGACCCATATCATTTTAATATCTTTGGTTATTCCCTCTATACCGACAACAGAAATTCTACATCCCGCGGCGGCGGGGTTGCCTTATTCATCTCAGACACCCTCCTTCATCGTCAGATCAACATTGTTAATAACATAAATTTTATTGCTGTTTCTGTCCAAATTGCACAACGAGAGCTCACTATACTCTCTCTTTATCTCCCACCTTCTCTTACACTATCCTTATCTTCTGTGACCGACCTCTTCGGTCTCCTTCCTCACCCCTGTCTAGTGCTGGGTGACTTTAATGCCCACCACCAGGCATGGGGTTGTCACACCACATCACCTCGCGGACACCACATCGAAACACTCCTCAACACCCACAACATGATCTTTTTTAAATGACAAAACACCCACACACAACACCGACATTGCCCCGTTTCGTCCATCTGCCATTGACCTATCTTTGGCCTCGGCCTCCATCTCACCCCTCTTTTCTTGGCATGTACAACCGGACCCGCTCTTTAGCGATCACTTCCCTATTCATATTATGCTTGAACGCTCAGCGCAGGCTAGAGATTACTCATTTGTCCCCCGCTGGAATGTTTGCAAGGCGAAATGGCCACCTTTCTCCCAGGAAATTGACACCGTCTTCCCTCCTCATTCACACCCCCCCAATATTAGCTTTTCTTGACACCATGTTACTCGCGGTAGAAAATCATGTCCCCACACTCGTCGCTCCCCGGCCGTCACCACGTGCCGTGGTGGAACGACGAGTGTCAACGCGCCATCGCTCTGCGGCGGCGGGCTGAACGAAAATTTCGCACAAATCTCACCACCCAAAACATGTTAGAAGCCCGCGAGGCTAAAAAAACGTTGTCAGCAGATTATCCTTACGGGCAAAAAACACAGCTGGCAACTCTATTCAAACTCATTCAACCGGTTTACCCCCATCGGCCAAATTTGGACCAAAATTCGGTCTTTCGCAAATGGCAGATCCCCACACCGCGGATTCCCACAACTGACAATCAACCAACGCAGCATCACAGAACCCTCGGACGTCGCGGAACACTTTGCCACCTATTATGCAGACATCTCATCAAATACACAATACTCGCAACGAACCATCGACTTCCTACAAACCACTCTCGCCACCTGCAACTTTACCTCGGACAACACTGAACCATATAATGCCCCTTTACTCTCTATGAACTAAGCTTATCCCTCTCCAAAGTAAACAACACTGCGGCTGGCCCTGACCAATTGGCATACCCCTTCTTCTAAAATCTATCCGACTCCGGAAAAGACAACCTCCTTTCGGCACTAAACCAACTATGGACTGACGGCACCTTCCCCTTTCCTGGTCTACTAGCACTATCATTCCTATCGCTAAACCTCGCAAACCTCGCGACCTTCCCTCTAGCTATCGACCTATCTCTCTTACTAGTTGTGCCTCAACTCTTTGAGCGCATGGTCAATGGACGAATCAGAGTCCACCTCGAAAACAACGAAATTCTCTCCCCTTTCAAAGCGGCTTTCGACCCAGACACAGCACCACTGACAACCTCATTCAATTAGTTGACTCGATACAGCGCGGTTTCATGAAAAACATGAAACCGTGGCACTCTTTCTAGACTTAAAATCCGCATTCAATAAAGTACACAGTTCGGCCCTCCGACTCAAATTACATCGTATTGGCATCGGAGGCAGAATGGCAAAATGTATCATCAACTTTCTCGCTAATAGAACATTCACCGTCCGCTGCGGCAATATCCATTCTCGGTCCCAAAAATTAGATCAAGGCGTCCCACAAGGCAGCGTGTTATCCCCACCCTCTTTCTTATCATGATCTACGATGCGCTCGCTGACCTCCATCATATAGCCCCTATCTAAAATACTCAATTTTCGCCGATGATTTGGCCATATGGTGCACGCACCCATCGGCAGACAATGCAAATTATTTAATGCAGCGCGCCATGGATCAAATTGATTCCTGATGCTCCCTTTGGGAACTGCAAATCTCCCCACGAAATCCGTCACAATGCTTTTCTCCCGGCTCACCTCGTACATCGCACCTCTTACAGCACTCCGTTACCGCGACCAAATTATCCCTCATCAAACCACCTTCACCTATCTTGGCATCGTTCTAGACAAAAGTCTTTGTTTCGGCCCCCATATTGCTTATCTAAAACAACGTTGCGCAAAACGTCTAAATCTCCTGCGCTGCATCTCCGGTCGCGACTGGGGTGCAGACAGGGCTACACTCAACACAATGTATATTATCTGATTCACTCAATCCTGGAATACAATGCGTTTATCTTCGATCATATATCTCCTTCACACATCGCAACACTTTAACGCATACAGAATAACGCACTTCGCCTCATCACCGGAGCACACCGCACAACGCCCATCCCACTAGTCTCCGGGCTGAGGCCCACCTCCCCAGCACAACACCGCAGAACACTCCAACTAGTCAGATACCACTTTCAGGACTACAGCACAGCACTAATCCACCCTGCCGGCCTCGCTCTCTCAATCCTCCCGTTCGACGTTCATATAATAGGAACAAATACAATATTGCCATACATTTGGACCATGTCCTCACATTCGCACTCAAATTCCCCAATGTAATCCCCGACAAATTGCCTCCCCTACTCCCGTTTTGGCACATGTATCACCGCAATCTGGAATATCTCTTCCACCAAAACAAAAATTACTTTCCCCCTCGAAACCCAACAGACATTTTTCGAATATCAAGCAGCCCACCCCCATCTCACATACTTCTACTTGGATGGCTCGTATCGCAGACGGTACGGGAGCTGCCTGGTGTGGTGGTCCCAACTATGGCCAATTAAAATTAACACCACACCACTCTGTTTACACCTCGGAGTTAGTCGCTATCTACGCCTGTTTAAGCCACATTGTTCAACACTACATCATCACACCAACAATCATCTGCAATAAGACTCACGTTCATCCATCGGATGCTCTGCAAAGCCATACACAACACAACGCACCCCACACTCCACGCTATCCGTCAATTCTATCACACGCATCATGCTCACCTTCAACTCACACTGCTCTGGGTCCCTGGCCACATGGGGATTCGGGCAACGAGCGGGCGGATGAGCTCACTCGTCGAGCCATCGACCTCCCACCCAAATCTCAGTTCCCCCTGTGACCTTTTGTCCCTCACCAACCAACTATTAAAGCACATATCTCGAGGCATGCTGGAACCAAAACACTACACATTTACACCACATTAAACCCCTTCTCGCCAAATGGCCCTCTTCCCCGGCAACACACGCTCACATGAGATCCTCCTTGCTCGACTCCGACTCGGGCACACCAAACTCACACATGATTTCCTCCTCCGCCAACTTCGCCGCGCTCCTCCTTGCCAAACATGGGATGTACATAACTCTGTGGAACATTTCTTACTTATCTGCCCTGCCTACCAATTACAACGTCGCCCCCTTCTTTCCTACATTGCCCAACATCAGACCCCACTTTCACTGCCAAGCCTTCTCGGTGACAAACACCCGGAGCTCATTGAGCTACTATTTACATTCTTGTACAACACCAAACTCGAGGAAGTAATTTGAAGTCAAACGCTATCATCTCCGTCGTCGCAAAACACATACATATAGGTTATATCACACTAGGTAGGCGAGACCGATCCAATTCGGCCATAACGGACGGTTCTCCATATAAATGGTGCTTGGTTTTACCTACGGGTTTTCCAAGCTGCTTGGTTTTTTCACCTTCTCAGGTTTTTCCAAGACTTAACATCGCGCACTGGAGGGGGGCGAAATCCGCCCACCCTCCGATGTTTCGCAAATAACTGCAGATTTGACCGGTCTATATACGCGATTTTCGTACCTGCTTCAAATGAACGGCGCGTCGTTTAAAGTAAGAACAATGGGAAATCGCCCGAAAGGTTTTCGTTAGGGCCGCTAAAGCCAAAATGTTATAGCGCCAGACCACAAAAAATCGGCGCAGATGCGCTCCCAGTATACTGACAAAAGGGAAGTGTTCTAGGCAACACTGGGACTTGTTTGATGCATATTGGATATGCTGTATAGTTTCAAGGTCATGTTAGGTCACCAAGGTCAAGTCAGGTCAAGTTCATGACAGGTTAATGGAACCAAATTTGATCAACTGGAATGTTGCCATAAATGCACTACTGGTTGTCATTTGTACTGTTTTTCATTGCGTTTCCATACTTTATTCATGTACTTCACTCTTCTTCACAAAGCCGATTGTTTCCGAGCTGCCTGACGGAGCAGTCGGCGGGTTAGCGGCCGTTCCGTAACTGGAACAGGTAACTGACCTGATAAAGTGGTGCTATATAGGTGACCTGAGGTCACCTGTTGGGTCTAGCATCTGCATTGCATCATTAGTAATGTCCAAAACATCATTGACGCCCATTTTGAGCATTTAAACACAATCACAGCGATCCATCACGATGACAAGCCAAGCCACGCAAAACCGAAAAATTTTGCCAATCTGACCTCATTTGACCTTGAAAATATTGACCTAAGGCCACGAACATTGCACACAATAGAGTTCACTACTGTGCCCATCCACCTGCGAATTTCGTTCCCCTCCAGCTTTACTAGGAGCCGAGCTTCCGGGGCGGAATCCGCCCCCTCCAGCGTAATTCTCAGAGGCCCTCCAGGGCGTGTGTTAACTCAAACATACACCTACACATACAAGGTCGGGCCCGACGCCCACGACTCGCCCGGGCGCCGGGCCTCCGCTTCGCTTTTCAGGTCGCAGATGGGCAGTGGAGCCTTCCGAGGTTACGATGCCGCCCACCACCCGCGTCCTTCTAAGTGTCGTGTATGTATGTATGTCAGTGTATGTTCCACCTGTGTATGTATGTATCGGCCCTTACGCCATGTTCCTTGATTTTCTGGCGTCTCATCTTTCCTGTCTTTTCTTATTTGATATAACCGGATGCCACATAAGCCGGATTAAAGTAACTCTTTTCTTTAACATAGCATATCTCTGTGGATGGCACTTTGCCTCAGATAAAGATGGGGAAAAAAGTAGGCCGGCTAGGTTATATAGACGGCCAGAGGACGCCCAATGTGGTAGGGATCCGTGCCCACCCGTGGACACATTGGCCTGGCCGCACGTCTACGGCGAATAAGGCCCGGCGCGGCATTCCCTGTCTTTAAAGTTAGGTAGGTCGATTCAAAAGACACCAGAGCACTTGTATAAGCCCTCGGAGCCAGTACGATGAGCCCTCGTTGCAGTTAAGACTTTGTCAGGCGAGGAACGCTGCCAATAATGGCTAGGCCACCTATGATTGGCAGTAAAAGGTATACATATTCGGCCAACGTACCACTCCAAAATAGAGCAATGGTCTGTCGATGGTATGTGTTTGTGTACCGCTGAGGGGTGGGGGGGCAGCCAAATTTGGGGACCAAGCAATTCATGAATTAAGAAGGAGAGAATGAATGGGGTGAGCGTATGTGAAGTGAATAAGGATAATTAATATGGGTAGGTAGATTTAAGGACCAGCGGAAGCCGCTTGCGCTAAACACAGGCACCTATTTCGTGCGGTACATTGCACAAATTATAGTACTATTAGCATCCAAAAGTCCCAACTCGCCAAGCCATTCAAACCACGGACAAATTCCACGTTCATTAATTTTATAAATACAACTCGTTCTCTCTAATTTGGCTAGAGGCACTCACTTACCTATATGGTGTTCCCAAAACATTGACCATGCACAACATATAACTACGTGTTAGGACAACTTCGAGTGGGCAACAACACCAAGCCGGTTGGGGTTTGGGGATTGTGTGGTGGAGGTGGCGGGGAACAACACAACACACCCCCGGCATAGGCAAACACAACAGGAGATATTTAGACCGTATAAGTCTAGAGTCAGCCCAAGTACAGCCGTGTTAAAGCGCAGTCTTTGTTCAGATCAAGCCCTTAATAAATCAGTTTAGCTTAAGTTTGGGTTGGGTTCCCTGACAACCTTTCACACACCCCGACCACCCCATGACCCACCCACCCCCCACAAGCCCCGACACCCCACCTGCCACACCCCCACACCCCACCGACGTGACAGAGCCGCCAATTACTCAAAGATACAGTCATGTAAGGGCAAATACGCAGCTCTACGTATTATCCCTTACATGACTTATTCAAGATTTTGATGAAGAATTCTCTGGTCGGGGAGCAGGGCGCTCGCATGTCAGATAAAAGGACATTACCAGCCTTGCTCGACTCAGGAGGCTTTTCGGTGGCAGTGAGGAGGGGGACCAGCCTGTTTTTGGGAAGGGTGGGCAAGGGCTCCTGTCTATTCGCCCGTCCTCTCTCCCCACATGGATCCTGTTGGTTATTCACCTAATATTACTTGGGGAGAGGGCATTTTAGGGACACTACCTCACTCCCACATGTGAATGACCATCCACCAAAAAAACCTTAAACGAGTCCCTGGTTAAAGTTCGGGACGGCTGCCGGAGAGATGGAAAGTGGTGCCGCCAGGTCGCTTTTGGGGTCTGCTAAGGGTGAGGGGAGAAGGGTGCATGAGTCCCCGTCTCCTGGCAGAAGATGAAAGGGACGGGGTTCCCAACGAAGGTGTCATCACATGTTCACGATTAGGGTTCTGGTCGCCGAGTGGGAGGACGGAATCGCCATCTTCCGAATAGCACCTCCATAAAAGAGATATGCATGATTGGAGAGGGTAATGGTCTACATCAGCCACCAGAAAGAGCAAGGAAGGTGAATAATAACTTGACCGACTAACCTGATAATAACCTGACTTGATTTTCAAGGACTTAGCACACGACACGCCGCCCGCATATCATGACCTTCCTACACCTGGAGGGGGATTGTGAATCTTGTGGAGGGGGGATTTTGCACGCAATCCAACTTTTGTTTTTGACCATGACGACAAACGTGATTTTCAACGGGACATAGCGCCATCCTGTCTTCTGCTCAGTGGTGCAGAGTTATTTTGGCTATCTGTTATCGTTGAACCTCTAGGTCCTGTCAGGCTGGTTAAAGTTGGATTTCAACAATTGACTGGTCTATTATGTTGGTTTTCTGTTCACAGGCGCAAAATAAAATATTTTCGGATAAACTTTGGCCTAAATAGCCTGCTGAACTTCTTCCAAACACCTTGATATTGTCCAACTACTTATTTAAGTTGAACGTCACGCGTAGGACGCGTGAGAAACAACATAGTTATTCCGTGTCTGAACGTATTTGCATCGTAACATCCAAACCACGAATGATGAAGTGATGAAGCAAAGACAAGTGGATTTGCAAAGATGCGCGCAGCATGTGGTGCCCAATGACTTGGCGAAAGGTCATGTAGTAGCACTTGACCGGGCGACACTTCCTCAGGGACACGCTTTTACACGTGATCGATTTCGATACGATGTTCGTTGGGGAAGCTCTCAAAATTCGGGTGTAAGCCTGACCCCTTCCTAATAGACAAGAGGCATCGGATTTGTGCCAATTTTTCATGTCCGCAACATTATTATATTTATCACTCAAAATATGGTAACTATGAAATCCCCAAATTTGGGGAGATTCATTCATTTCCTTTTATCAAGCGAAACTTGAGGGAATGACACTTTCTCCTGCCTCCGACATGCCAGTGCTTTACCTACATAGGATTCTGTTAGTCTCAAAATATGGATGGGAGGGGAGCAGTTTCATGCACTGACATTGGACCCATGCACTGGGGACTCAAACATGAGGGGAGCAGTTTCATGCACCCCACACTCAGAGTGGGGGAAGAGTGGTGAGCAGGCCCCAAGGCCCTGCCACTGTTCTGTTCCTGCCCCCTGCCTGCCACTGTCTGGTTCCTTTTACACTCATGGTGTCTGCGGTACGTTAGTGTAGCCAGATGTTTAGTTGTTTGAGCTTTGGAGAGGCTGCGACTGCTCATGGTCGAATGTTTGTTGAAATACATAAAGTGTATTGGGGGACGCATCAAATATTTACCCGGAGTGCATGGCTAAGCCAAAGACAACAGTGATAAGGCTCGTTTGCAGGAACAACTAAGCGAATGAGTGGGTGTCTCCTCTTCAATATAAAAATTCTTATTTACGTTATTTTTCATTTAAGACAAGCAGTCCCTTACAAAGAAAATAACCTAACAAACTCACGCAGCAGCTGGTCGAGAAGCCCACAGGTTCGGAAGAAGGCGCCAGCGCTCCTGAAGTCAGTGCCAGGCGGGCAGCGGCCGTCGATATCGACGACGACGTCGCCCGGTTTCTGGCCCGGGCCGCAGGGGCACCGTAGCAGTTCTTCTCGGCGTTGAACTCTGCCCGCAGTCGGCCGGGCACTGCTGGTAGCCGCCTTCGCATCGTGACCGTGCCCGCTGCGGCACAGGTTGGCTGTTACGCTTGTCGCCTGTGACACGACCGTCCGCTGCGGCACAGGTTGCTGTTACGCCCTGTCGCCTGTAACACGTGACAGTGTTCGCT
>JAOTOM010002008.1:0-87524 GCA_034440615.1 Ashinkailepas kermadecensis | reverse complement strand
GAGAGAGGGGGAATACTAATGCGATATAACATTGCAGAGAAAGCCAAAGAGCACGGAACTTTACACGGAAGGAATTACATGCATTCCGAAATTGATTAATAAGTTAATGCTATGACATACCACTAAAGCTGCAATGTAGTGTCATCCAATTAGGAATATTTATATCGCAGCAATACGTGAATACAATGCTCTTGCAGTCCTTGGCCCACACAAATCCAAACGGAATTTCTTTCAGTGACGCCATCCCTTCTTCGTGAAAGGATTTTGATGGCTGGTGAATTCGAATTTATCGGGTTCCTATGGAGTGCCTACATGGGTCCAGTAATTCGAATGGGCGCCGCTTACGAGAAGCAAATTAAAACTCCCGCCGCCTCTGTACACTGGATATATATCATTCAGGATTCAGCCGCATTACTCGAATGACAGGCTGAGAGTGACAGTAATGGTTGCTCTCACAAATTATTGTGGTGCCCAAGTAGTAAGTATTATTCAGACTCTGACAAGATTGGAAATCAGACCCTGGCTATGGCCAACATTTCAATGATGGCCATGTCTCTGTGGGTACGTTACCAACAACAGACAATGTAGGCACCTCACAGATGATGGTCACATCATCATCATGATGGTAGGTGCCTTTCCAATAGCAGCCATGTATCTATGGACGACTCACCGATGCCAGCCATGTCTCTGTGGGTCATGGGAGCCTCACCGATGCCAACCATGTCTCTGTGGGTCATGGGAGCCTCACCGATGCCAACCATGTCTTTGTGGGTCATGGGAGTCTCACCAATGACAGCTATGAATATGTGGGTCATAGGAGCCTTACCAATGACAGATATGTTTATGTGGGCCATGGGAGCCTCACCGATGCCAGCCATGTCTCTGTGGGTCATGGGAGCCTCACCGATGCCAGCCATGTCTCTGTGGGTCATGGGAGCCTCACCGATGACAGATATGTTTTGTGGATCATGGGATCTGTGGAGCCTCACCGAGGCCAGCCATGTATCTGTGGGTCATGGGAGCCTCACCAATGACAGCTGTGTCTCTGTGGGTCATGGGAGCCTCACCGATGACAGATATGTTTCTGTGGATCATGGGATCCTCACCGATGACAGCTATGTATCTGTGGGTCTTGGGATCCTCACCGATGTCAGCCATGTCTCTGTGGGTCATGGGAGCCTCACCGATGCCAGCCATGTCTCTGTGGGTCATGGGAGCCTCACCGATGCCAGCCATGTCTCTGTGGGTCATGGGAGCCTCACCGATGACGGTCATGTCTCTGTGGGCATGTACGGTGACGTAGCTTGGCGCCTCGGTGGCGATCTCGCACCGGTAGTGTCCGGCTGATTTGAGCGGTACGGAGCGTAGTGATACCGTGCTGATGTTGCTGGCGAATGTCTGCCGGACCACCGACACGTGTCAATGAAACACAAACTGGTGATTCCCTGCACTGGCCACTTTCCAGAATCTTGGAAGCTGTAAGCGTCACAAGAGACGTAATTCCTCCTCTGGATAGGTCTGAACAAGACTAGTAGACTAGCTGCGGGACCGGTATCTTCTCGTTCCACAAGGCGAACAATACATATAACTCGGTCTCTCCGGTCAGACCCTCACACCCCTCTCCCCTCTAGGGGATGCGTTAAAGAACACCATCTAACCTCCAAACTAAGCGTTGCACGAGAACTGACTGGGTAACACCGAATAGCCCTCGAAGCGTAAGGCCCAAATACGTCTTACTTGAAAAAAAAATAGAAGTTAGAAAATCGAAATGCAGGTTTTTAGAAGAAATAATTGACTTTTCAAACATATTTTACGTGCGCATATTTGGATAATTTAGATCGTACAATGCAATTTTGATATCATTGATGCCATGTAAACCTGAAGTAAACCATAAACTCAGCAGGGTCTCAATAGGTTTAGAAAACATTGTGCACTTACTCGCCTGACGTCAGGTCACTCGACGGAGTTCAAGCACATTGCATAAGGAACTTCTCCTGATATCTCTATATGCATACCAAGATACAAAGAAGGTTATAAGAATACAGAATACAGAAGAATACAAAATAGGAAAATTGGCCAAAATTGACCGTAACCTCAGGTAACTGACCTAACTAAGCTGAAAACAAAATCAGACGTATCATTTTCTAGACAGTGCTCAATTGCATTCAAGTAGTAAGGTTCATTTAAATATACTTTCGTTTGTATGAGTTATCGATCCTCAAACATTTCAGAGGTGGTCCTCCTTGACCTGAGCTAGGTCAATGAACTTACACGATCTAGCGTTGAAATTCTGCTTCAAAGGCAAACAAGATTAAGGAAACGGTACTGAAAATTTAGCGGCGCTGCGCGTCGCCGTTTTGCACTGACGAGGAAAAATTTTCGGGGGGGGGTCGTAAAATGACCAACGTGACACGGAGCAGGACAATAGTAAATTCTGATATACTTGTATGTTTCCTGTCACAGCTTTAACATTGCAAGGTTCCTGCTTTCTGCAATTGCTTTCTGTGAATCCAGCGCGGAATAATTGGTTATAAAGTTGAGAAGTTGCGGTACACATGCTACATAATGAGTGAGATACACGAATGAGTTAATAAGTAAATAAATGTTAACACTTATTTCCATATTAAAGGCATCATTCCAAACTATGTTTATCGTGAAGATACCACAACTAGTTCAGGTGCCAGCTATGTCATTTGTTGACATCTATGTATTGATGATAGGAGCAGATTATTCCCTCAGATGGGATGCACCTAACCCACATCTGGTAGCAGGCCTATGTTTGTTGAAGAAATATACCCTTGTGATATTCTAATCTGTTAATAATTGCTATAGCTATGCGTTGAGGCGTTGTAGAGTCATTTACCTACGGGTGTGGGAAATGGATGCAAGGTGATATTATGGATGAGTTAACCTTGTGAAACTCATACGCGAACCACTCCATCCACGGAATAGGTACCTTAGCTGATTGTTGAGCGTGTGACAACATGCTTGCTTGACATGATGTTTGTTTCTTGAATATCTATGATATTTCACGTGTAAAGAGTTTCCAGTCCGGTATCGAATTGTTCAGCCAACTGAGCTATTGGAGCGGCTTCGATACTGGTTGAGTGAAGGTGTCTGCGTGCGAGTGGTTGCCACAAGGCACATCCAGCGATAGGATTTTCACCTGGACACTAGATGCTCTACGTCCCTTGTTAGAAAACAATTAATCGGTACCACCATGATGTTGTTTGTGAAGTGCCATGTCAAGCATGATATAATACTTATATCTCATTGTTATAAACCCGCACGAGAGCTAATATTATTAGCCATAAAGCATTGCAATGTTTTATCGGTTGCCATGGCATTGTATTTGGGTTCATTCATGCTCATGGTTCATGTCGGACATCAATAAGATAAATAAGTTTCATTTTTGCCTTTCTTGTCTAAAATCACATGCAGCCACATGGGCCATGGCCATATATGTCACAACCATAGACATTTTCATGATTCACTTAACCCAATTACGGGAGTGGATTGGCCTCCAGAAGTGCATGAGGACCGGGCACACAGTAGCTCCTCTCCCTCCTGAGATCTCGCAAGCTAGCCTATCGATTTTTTTTTGCAAACGAACGCCAAGCGATTCCTTGTGACGCGATCTACATTTCCATAATATATAATTTGTCATACATTTATCAGAAATTGGCACAAGAACCCAAAAATAAACGTGCGAAAATTGGGACAAGTTTTGTTGCTCTCCACTGGCCCTGCATTTTGCAACTGATATTATCATATCCAGCGTCTTTCTATGGCGAATGAAAACATTTCTGTTCAGCTCGAGCGAATATACACTAATTTTCAAAATCATGTGTAAGTCCAGGACATTTGAAACTAAGAAAATTATTTTAGGGTACTTTCTTTCCGACAGTAATCAACGGCGGCCAGTGAGACAACCACACCTCCTTATATTTTTTCCGCGACAGAGCAAATAGCGGCGCAAAGCGCCGGGAAAAATTAAATGCCCTTTCCCTCATCTTTTTCCGTCTGATGTCAAAGTTTCACACCATCAAAGTTCACCTCCAAGAATACTTCAGGATCGATAACTTATCTAAATGAAAGATATTGAAATTAATCTTGCTACGTGAGTGCAATTGGGCAGCACCTACAAGACGCATATCTCAGATTGCTGTTCGAGGTCTAGTCGATGACCTGAGGTCAGGCCAAATTTTGTACCAATTTTCAAATTTTGTAATATGCATGTTATTCGAACTGATTTTTCCCTTGGTATGCATACAGAAATATGAGAAGTTCCTTATCCAATTTGATTCATCTCCGTCAAGTGACCTGAAATCAGGTCAAGATGAAGTGCGCTAAGCCACACACTTTGCAACTAACCCTAACCCACTTTTTACATAGAGTGTTTTTATGTGGATTGGAACAGTGCGTGGGGGTGAGAACTTGGTTCTTTCGTTTTGAGTTTTCACCACAATGCCTAGGAATACCCTAATGTATATATATATATATATATATATATATATATATATATATATATATATATATATATATATATGTATATATATTTATATATACATATAGATATATATATATATAAATATATACATATATTATGTATATGTATACATGTATATATATACATATATACATATATATATATACGTATATTTATGTATATATATATATACATATGTTATTATTGTATATATATGTATATATACATATGATATTCGTGGCAGATATCTCACACTCATGCAAGAGGTCAGAAGTGACCAGGACAATTTTTTGCGAACTATGGTACGTCGCTTGAACGGTTTGATGAGCTCCTGGGCCTTGCTGGCGCTCGTATAGGAAAGGACATTAATTTCAGAGCGGGAATCCCCAAAGCAGCGCGCCTGGCCCTGACGATGCAGTGAGTATTTTGCTGCTAAATTTGCTGCGTTCTTTCTACTTTACCAGCTCTTTGTAACTAACATATCAGCCCCGTTTTAAGGGACCGGTTAATGTATTATGCCATGGAACTAACAGCCTGTGCAATTAATTATTTTACAATACTAACTTGATTTTTGTCGGGTATCAGATCTATGTTCAAATAAGTTCTACATTTCACATCACTTTGGAAAGATTTCTGCAGGTTGTTGGTTCCAAATATGTTAGGAGATTCTCGTACCACAGACCATTAGCACCCCATGTATTTATAGCTGAAGACATTTTCAAGGCAGAATTTGAGAAGTTAATTTGAGATATATACATCTTTGATATTTAGGCCCACTGTAAGGAATCTCGTGCATTGTACGAATAGGCGCCGGAGGTACCGAAAATATAAATATTGCACTACAGTAATGCACTCGACCACTGCGCGGGGGAGGGACCCTCGTGGAGTTGGAGAACCCCATGTGTAATGACTAGCTCATTAACCCGCCCCGTCTCGGGATGAGTCATTTTACGCCCCTCCGTAAGGTTTCCCGCAGATAGTGGAAAAGAACGGCGCACGGTAGAGCGCCGAAATTTGGCACACCTTTCCCCACATCAATTGGACATGTTGTGTAAAAATTATGGGTTCAGGTCATCTACGGTCAACGAGATATTTAAGGTCAAATTTGGTCACCTCCCAAAAAAATCAACCCGTCGTCACGATTTAATGAATGAAGATATTTGAATGAAAACTTCAGCGTTTCCTCACCTTTAGGGAGGCAACAAAACGCACTGTGATTTTGTTTTCGTTTTTGATGATGTTAATTTGAATGATGATTTTTTATTCCATTTGATTTTATTTTGATGATATTTTGCATATTTGCCCATAACGGCTAAAATTGAAGATTCTGGCTAAAGTATACATTTTTATGAGGGAAAATTCACTTAAAGCACAGCGGTCGCGGTCCGCTCGACCAATTATAAAGTAAAAATTGAAGAAATTTGAGGAAAAAACTCAAAACTTAAAAAATCCAAAATTAAAATGTTAATTTCTGGGTAGGCCAACATTTCATAGCCATGGTCGGTTTCGCCCTTCTGTTCTGATTCCTTTTTTTAATATCCACAAAATGAACTCACCAGAACCAAAAACATGTCAGTCGTGATCACATAGATCCTCCTAGTGACATCACTTTTTGGGAGTGTGCAATTTTCGGGGTGGTTTCGAACCCCAATCGTTGAGCGCTGTCCGATGACATTACTTTCGTTTTCGTGCAACGCTTAGTTTGGAAATTAGAGGAGGTATAAAAGGACCCCCCCCCCCTCTCTCTGAGACGAGATGTGCGTATTTGACAGGAGATACGGGTTAATGCCCACTGGCGGATCTAGCCCATCGGTTTGGGGGGGGGGCCAACTTTCGGTTTTCGGAGTCAGCCCCCTCCCCCAGTGGCGTACCTAGGAATTGCATCAGGGGAGGGGTCGAACGGATTTGGAGGGTGCCCATTCTCCCACTATTTTTGGTTAAAAGCACAGGATTTCGACCACTATTTGGCAAAGGGGCCCATTTTAAAAAATAATAATAAAAATAAACATCAAATAATAATTGACAACATAATTTCCTGTGTATGGGCCCCAGCCTACCTCCACCGTTTCTATGTTACCGGATTTTTGTTCTTGTTTACCAAAACGTTCACGTTCAACGTCTTGTACCACGTCAACGTTCGTGCACGTGAACACACTGGCGGATCAGATTTTGTCAACTCTTGCTGTAAGCAGAACTTGAGCAGCATGGAACCCTCGACGTGTGTCAGAATCTACTATGCTACCATACTGGCTTCCAAACAATTATTTTTAATATAAAAAAAATCCTTTAAAATTGGTTATTCTTTCATCTAGACGCTATTTCTTAACCTCGGAAAAGGTTACTGCATTTTAATTTAGTTGACTTCTGTTGGTTTCTGGGGGGGGGGCAAAAGACACTATGCCCCCCCCCCCTTTTAAGCGCTTCGGGGGGGCCATGGCCGGAATGGCCCCTCCCTGGATCCGCCAGTGTTAATGCCTGCATTGGTGTGTCTGATGTATATTGCCAAGAGGCAATATATGTTGTCCTAGAGCTAGGACAATAAGGCGTCGTTTACTGGGGGTGGTTGTAGGTATTCTGGTGTTGTCGACTAGTAGTTTCCTTGTTGTGCTCTCTTGTTGTGTTTGTGTGAGTGGGGGAGTGGCCCGCCATTCTGGAGGTGCGCTTTGTGTCTTCAGCTGAATGTAGTGGTTGTGCTCCCTATATATTGACTGTGAGTTTGCGGTGCACAGTCCCCTAAGGTACAGTTGTAGTGGTATTTGATGTTTGTTTGTTTCAGTGGTGATGGGTTATGTTCTATGTTATTTTTCATCGGCAGTGATGCTGTGGTTGGGCTGCTGTAGCTCAGTTTGATTTTGTCTGCTGGTTGTGTGGTTTTGCAGATTCTCCGTATTGCTTTTGAATCTTGTGAATGCTGCTTCATCTTGTGTTATCTAGATATCATCGTGTTTCTGCAGTACAAGTGCCGAGCGCGGCCGTCTGTTGTGGTGGTTTCTTTTCCGTCGAAGTGCTTTGCGACGACGGTAATCTATATTAACTGATATATGCGCGATGTCGGATGGGTTTTTTTCTGGTATTTGCTTTACGTTTGCTTGTTCCTGGTGCAGATTGTGCCATGTGGAGCTGTGTTTGATTGTTCGGTATATGCATGATTTGATGACACCGTCTATGTAAGCACCGTTCAGAGCAGCCACTGGTCCCATTGAGATATTTCCCCTAGTCCGTTGGTTTGTAGTGCACGCTGGTGACGAAGGCGTTATCCGTGCTGGTGATCGCTACTTCTAGGAAGTTGGTCCTGTCATCTGCGGCTTCTTCAATGAAGACAAGGCTGGAGATCTCTCACCAAACCAGGGTGGTCCATGTCCTTGTTTTCAGGACATATTTCCCGATTAGATGGGAAAAATGACAAATTAATATTAGCAGGGTACCACATCGGGGGGGGGGGAGGGGGTCCGAACCCTCCGACCCTCCAGGGATCTCCAGCCAAGGATGGCGAGATTCAGTCCGGATGTTTTCTCCAGTCATTGTTTCAGCTCGTGTAGTGTGTTGGTGCCATGGATGTCGACCACTATGTCGACATATTGGCAGAAGGCTAATGGCCTGATCCTGTTGTAATGGCGGTTCTGTGGACAATTTCAGTGATGACAATTGTATGTAGGGTTTTATAACTTTGTTTAGAGATATGGTGAGGCTGTGCGTTGGTAGCTCAATATGTGAGATGATGAGCCACAGTGGAGTAAAAACACATAAACCGGACAACCTACAATCCACAACCGATTCAAAATCCTCACAGTTTTCAGGTCCAGGTGAAGGTCATACAGTTCCTTTGTGGTGAAGCCGCTTACATTACCGGAACCCAATGAATTAGATGTGGAACCGGGAGCGAGAGGAGCATGTCTTCTAATATATCGGAAGCCTGCCAGCCATGTGAGAATTACAGGGCAATGGGGCTTCAGGGAAACAGCGCTTCATGAAAACCGTTACCTCCCATCCACAATACTTCCGATGTTTTCACTCCCTTTCCGCGTCCTTGACTCCCCGTACTCCTTACCCTTGACTTCTACCACTCCCGCACCGGATCCCTCAGCCACACACGCAACCGCAGCCGAACACTGACGTCGCCGCAGCCGAACACTGACGCCACTGTAGCCGAACACTGACGTCACGGCAGCCGAACACTGACGCCACTGTAGCCGAACACTGACGTCACTGCAGCCGAACACTGACGCCACTGTAGCCGAACACTGACGTCACCGCAGCCGAACACCGACGTCACCGCGGCCGAACACTGACTTCACCGGAACTAATCACTCACGTCGACGAAGATGCCGGCCTGGCTGAACGTCTGGATGGAGGGCCTCTCGCTGGGCGAGAAGCGGTAGAACTCCTGTCCGTTGCGATACCAGTTGACCGTGTACACGCGCTCGCCCCAGTCGAGCTCGAAGAAACAGGACAGCTGGGTGCGCGTGCCGGCCTGCACCGTCGATGGGATGTCCACCCGTGTCAGGCGCAGTCCCATCGAGCCTGTAGCAGAGGTGACGCGCAGAGGCTGGTGAACAATGCTAAATTACCAAGAAGTTATTGGGTGCTCAGGTGAACATACGAGGGACCCGGACCCCTGAGACCTTGGAAACCCCTCCTATTGGTTAAAACATCTCGCAAAGGGCTTCAGTGCCTCTAATATTCTTTTGAATCTCCACAACCATTTCGGATTTTAACCCTTGCCCTTTGGGGAATTGAGGACAGGGGAGTTGCAATCCGCCCATCAAGGCTTATCTGCTACAACGGAGAACGACGCGCATTAGCGTGCCGCGGCTAGGTGTAGCTGTCCTTTGCCAACGTTATGATGAAAAAGTTCAACATGCTATGTCATGTCACTGAAATATGACTTGATAAGCAGAAATAGACCAGGCCGTTTAACGCCCAACTCACTGATTATTGGGAAGTAATCTGATACATTGCGACCAAATGGCAACTGTTGGCTGTGCTGGGATGGTGGACAGCTCAGCTAACTTGTTAGCATAAGTAACAGACCCTTCCAGGGTTATTCGAGGAGATTGACCAAGTTTGATCTCCGATGATCTTTTTGGCTAAGAGTCACTCTGGGATTAATATGGACGCTAAGAGTTGAATTGCTGTCCTTTGTTATCCCTTGGTTATTATTATTATTATTATTATATATTATATATTATTATTTTTCGGGCGTTATTTCGGAAGTTTCGTAGACAACGACAATAAGTCAACCTCATCTGACCCTTGACACATCAGCCTAAATGTAATGTATTGCTCATTGTTAGCATTGTGAGACACTGGGGAATTAAATGCTGAATGTTGCAAACACGTATCTTTTCTTGTGGGTAGATGGACGGACAATATGCGGACTTGAAATTGTTCGATTTTTCGAATAAACCAACTTCACCCTCCTCGGGCAGGTGGAGGAGGCTCCGAGAGCCCACACCTCAGGTCTGTTTCCTGGATTGTTTGTGTTGCTTCACGACGCACCAGCCGATGCTGTATGACGTCACCTGGCTGGCGGGAAGGGTGGGCGCCGCGGGAAATCGAGTCCCGTGCACCTGGTCTTCCAGACGGTCAGCTTAACCAAATTTGGTTGAATATCTCTGTGGAAAAGACTCAATGCATATGTGTTCATATTGTTTGGACCTTTCTCCAAGACACAGGTGACGTCACTGGGTTGACCTATAATGACCTTTCAGAATCTTACCATGGCCGATAATGACGAAATGAGCTGTGACATGATCTATAAGATCATGATCTGTATGACATGATCTATACACTGGCCTGCCAATAGCATTGTCCCTGTATTTCTATTATGCTTAATTCGGAAGCTGGTTTTGAAGCCTGATTTTGATGCGACCTGGCCTATCCTACCCTCCATTGACCCTTTTTAATATGATGAATATAAATGAATTTATCGATGCAGATTCTTGAGAACAACTTCGAAAGAAAGTAAGCTCGGCTTAAAAATTATTATCACAGATTTGATTTGAGACCCGCATATTAACATAGTATGAACTCTGGATGACCTCATTCTAGGCCTCGGAGATCTCGGAGATTCCGGCGCCTCGGAGATCTCGGAGGTCGGGTGTTTCGCACGTGTTTGTGTTCTGGTATATTGTTGGGGCCTTACTCGCAATCAGCTGGAATTTCGAATGCATAATCTTTGCTAGCTCGTGGCGTTTAATTTTCGATCGTGCTCGGCTCATGAAATGATATTGAGCGATGCGACATATTTGATGCAAAACAGGCCATACATTTAGGCTAGTAGTCAGGGACTCACATTGTTATACACTAGCAGATCGCGATATGGCCTTACTATCAGCTTTGCCTATGGAGGGCTGTCAAGGTGTCCTGGTGTTCAGGTGAATTACACTTCCTGTGATGTTTCCACTCGATTTCCCATTCAACCTTCAGCTTCCTGGTCTGTACACCATGGCACAAACGTGGATAAGATGGCCATGCCATCTAAATGAAATGTCTCAAATAGGAGGAACAGTAGGCTCCAGTCGGGAACGACTGCATGTACATACAAGATTGCTCTGCAGGTATTGCCTGTGTTGAGACTTGAGGTGCTGCCTGAATATTAACAATTGCTTTCCTCTAAAGCCGTCCCATTACATTAATGACCTTGCCAACATTGCTGGTTTTATTTCCTTGCCGCCAGAGCAAGATCTCATGACAGGTGTTTCATGGTTCGCAGTCTGATGTAAGCCGAGTGGAGTCAGCAGTTAGATACACACGTATGTGGTGGCTTCAGTCCTTTTCGTTTTGTTGTGTTGCATGCTATTATAACATATATGCATAGGCCAAAGCCTGATGGAACGGAAGATCCATCTCAAAGTCCTGTTCAGTTTTGACTTTAGTGTATGACATGCCAATACGGATGCTTAAGTCTCTTATTTTTAGGATTCTTATTCTGTCATTGTTAACAGAACTCAGGACCTGCTTCAGTATCTATATTTTCCTCTGCACTTGCATGTGATAAATTTCAGGTCAACTATGCTATTTGGCTATGAAGTGTTGCTATGGACTAATATCCTGACTTCAAATGGCAGCAATCTGGGAAAGCCTTGGCCTGCATATGGGCTAAAATTTATGTGGGTTTCGAGGCACATGCTAGAAGGTACATTTTCCGCGGCCATTCAAGATTTTCGTGGGGGATCGAAGTGCACAATTTCGTCATGCACATGTCACATGTCGAAAAACACGTGTCACACAATTTCGTGTCATTATGTCATTAAGTCGTTTTGTCCGTTTTGAAGCGTTTTCATGGAGTAATATCAAGAGAAAACTACACCGTTCATGGCACCAAAGTGGTATGCTAATGAAAGTCCACGTATGTCGACGTTCCCCATTTGAATCCACCTCTGGTCCTCCATTGTTGCTTTTAATAATATCCACTAACTTTTATATTTTATACATAGTACGTACTTTTAACATCACCGTCCATACAATGATGCAGAAGTTTGAATAAGCATATTGTATTTCGGACACAACCCATGGCAACATGCATCACATACATTTGGTATTCATGGGACCATGGGTTGTACCCAAAATATAATACGCGTAATCACACTTCTGCATCATTGTAAGACGGTCATTTTAAAAGCGCATCCTGTGTATAGTCATACTTCATAATGCCTTACGTCCAACAAGCACTAAACAGTCTGAAATTTTCTACCTTGACTAGATTCATAGCCGAGACCACAAACAACCTGAGTCATCACAGGTCGCCAACTGACTACTGGTGTCGGAAGCATGCGTGGTGTGTGGACACCACAACACGCAACGTGGTGTGTGGACACCACAACACGCAACGTGGTGTGTGGACACCACAACACGCAACGTGGTGTGTGGACACCACAACACGCAACGTGGTGTGTGGACACCACAACACGCAACGTGGTGGACACCACACCACGCAACGTGTTTACACCACAACACGCAACGTGGTGTTACACCACAACACGCAACGTGGGACACCACACCACGCAACGGGTGTGACACCCAACACGCAACGTGGTGTGACACCACAACACGCAACGGTTACACCACACCACGCAACGGTACACCACAACACGCAACGTGGTACACCACAACACGCAACGTGGTTTGGACACCACAACACGCAACGTGGTGTGGACACCACAACACGCAACGTGGTGACACCACAACACGCAACGGGACACCACAACACGCAACGTGGTTTGGACACCACAACACGCAACGGGTGGACACCACAACACGCAACGTGGTGTGACACCACAACACGCAACGTGGTGTGTGGACACCACAACACGCAACGTGGTGTGTGGACACCACAACACGCAACGTGGTGTGTGGACACCACAACACGCAACGTGGTGTGTGGACACCACAACACGCAACGTGGTGTGTGGACACCACAACACGCAACGCACATTTCGTCCGTTCTAGCTCTGTCCTTGCACTCAAAATATGTTGTATACGTATGTAGTACAACGAACATTAAGGAACAGCCCACATATGCGAAGCAGATAAAAACACAGTGAGGTTCGCAACCAAAAAAAAGAAGAAAACCTCAACTTTCCCCTTTCGGCGTCCCTGATATCCTTCATAAAAATGTCGCTATCTTGAATATGTGGACGGATGACTTGTCAGGGTGATTCGTTTGCACTACCTTGTAAGAAAATTTGACCGTTAGTTTTTTTGTTGAGATCTCGGTGATATTCGGCCCCCATTATAAAGAAAACGAACTTCAACATAAAATAAGACTGCAATTGCAAAATATCTCATTCCAGTGCATCCATGCACATCTTGCCTCCCCAGGATATTTATTAGAAGGGATGTTAAGGCTCTGAACTCATTCAAATAACGTGTTTGGAGACACCAATGGGCGAGGATATTATTGTGTACCAGTCATTCTCTTTTCAAAAAGATAATATGTTTTCGTCAAATATTCAGGACCCCGAAACACGACAGGAGAGTACAGTTGAATTTCCCCCCCCCCATCACACCGTTCTGGCTGCATCACTGAAGTTTCTGATGGGTTGGATGTTCGGTCGGAAGATTTGGCGAAGCTCAGCGGTGGAGTTGAGGCCGCTGGAGTACAGCCTGCTACCCAATTATGCTTCAGGGGAGGGCCGGTTATTGGGAGCACAGACTGTGCCGCTTCACAGCTATTGGTGGTGGGTATACTGCGCCGCTTCACTTTTAGGCCTTCCGTCACAGTCTATCAGGATGACTGCCACGTGCCAGTGTTAAAGGGCAGGTAGTCCGGTTTGTGGCCGTCACATGGCAAATTGCCCTGCAACCGTTAAGGGGAGAGACGGGTCTATGCTGTTCTTGCCTTGCATGATTTATATTTTAGGATCCTGAATGTGTGGAGGAAAATGTCTTGTCCATCAAGTTTACAGATAATACTGCACTCTCTGTTTTACAAATCAGGGACTCCCTTTTGTACTTCTCAATCAGCTTTGAGCGCGTTATTAAACAGTAATAAATTCGCGGTCATTGTTAAACGGACATTTGAACCTCTCAGCGGGACAAAAGACGAGGATAGTTTTCTGGAGTTAATATGGTTATGGACAACAAACATCCATGATCAGCCTCTATTTCCAAGCTTGTCCTGTCCACTTTAATTCATGATGAACTATAATAACTATTCAAACCTTATATATATATAGATATATATATATATATATATATATATATATATATATATATATATATATATATATATATATATATATATATATATATTTTTTTTTTTGTGTGTGTGTGTGTGTGTGTGTGTGTGTGTGTGTGTGTGTGTGTGTGTGTGTGTGTGTGTGTGTGTGTGTGTAAATTGCACATCTGATACTACATCAGCAGACATCTAACACCTGTCAAACAAATCCTAAATCTATGAGAAATGTCCCTGGGAGAATGTGGTAGGGGTCGGCAGGTTAATTTGAGTTGCATTGAGTGAGGAAAATATAATTAATACCAAAACTATAAAAGAAATATGTGAGATATTTGATCATATATTACGATGCATTCAGCTTGGCAGCGTGGCCCACAATGTCAATATACTCTGTTAGTTCGCTTTTTGGTCTGTGGGGTGGATCGACTGGGTTGGCGATGTAGCACCATGCAACATACCTACCCTGCATGTCCACATTACCTACCTTGGTTGACAGATACCCAGATAGGCACCTATCTAGATCCTAAGCAGTAGGTACATAACCTATGCCGTCTGTGAGCGTGTTTAGTAATTCATATTCACAATGGTAACAAAATGTTTAAAGGTAAGGCATGTTTGCATGCATGTGTTCAGTCTCCACATGACCCACAGTACCTACTTCCGTAGGCAGGCCCTACACACCTACCTACAAACTCACTCGATATTTTATCCAGTATGAGTTCAGTAAAGCCAATGAGTCACTGCAAATTTATCCGTGTCAATTTCCAGAGGCATAGAATCGTTCAAGAACTTGAAATACTTGGAATCGCATAACATAAACCCGAGTACCTATAATACAAGCTACACGACTTAAATCGGGGCCTTGTTCTTCCGGTCATGTACGTGACGAGTACATTGAAAACAACCTCACTGCCCAGCACTAATTGGTTCAGGATGAAACGTTTGTCATCACATTTTCTTGTAAGTTGTAGCCCGCTTCGAGGAGATGCAGCATACATCAATTAAGATGGGGGCTCCCATGGCGGTTTATGACAACAGACGAACAACGCGCACGTTCGATTGGGAGCCAGCTTTCGAGCGGTTTATGGCTGAAGCTTAGCCGTAATTTGTACTGATTGTTCATGATGGCAGCCAGCTTAGAATAAATGGCAAGATGCATTATTCTGGAGGAGAGCATGCAGTGTGAAGACAGGAGGTGACTACGGGGTGGGTAAATTCGTTGCGAGGGTGAGCAAAGTCAAACTGATTCCACGGATGACCATAATGATTCTGATTACAATCACTCATCTTTATCCTGCCTGTATCACTCGATGTTCCAAGCGCAACAGGCATCTACTAGTGTCTACACCAGGGGACGTCTAGTGGCCTATTTCATTGTACGCGCCATGTGCAGAGGCTATGGCTGTGCAGGGCCCGAGAGCGAAAGACAGCTTTCTTTACTTCAGTCACAAGCATGTTGTTCAGATAGTGCTCAGTCAAATTAAGTACCAATCAGGTTGGCCATGACCACCCATTTAACCAATCATATACGAGAAATACTTAGCTGTTGCTTGGCCTTAATATTAAAGTATGATTGTTGCCAACACCCAGGGTAAACACCAAGGGTTTAAATATAGTAACCTAAGTAGCGCTGGATATCCGTAGCTGTTTTTATATGACGTCATATATGCAATTACTTTGAGGTGAATCGTTTCACGAGCGTCGATAATTCGTGGAGCAGAAACTCAATCCATTTTAATAAATTAAAGTCTACCCACGACTATTGATTGTTTTGACCTATTGATCATTAACAAAAGCATACAAGATAATTACTTTTCATGGGAAGTTTTTTTTTACTTTACATGTACTGTGAGAAAATAGCTTAAAAAATTATGTAGATTGTTTATACAACCATACATGAAAAACAATGGTACTTGTACATCATCTTAAAATCATGTCATACAATGCTGTTGTTTTCCCATATGTTTTTTTTGCAGGGCATTCTAACCTGGCTTCGCCCACATTACGTTGTTTCATATCTGGTGAAACCAATTGAAACGTGGTTGGCTTTATTGCAGCTGCAAGCCGTGCTTTTGAAAACTGCATATCATGGATATTTCTGAGCTATTAACCAATATGTTTGATGATCTGCTGTTTGCAACGATTGACGTCCCATATTCTTGCTCCACGTATTTTGAAGCCATTTGTTGGTTCATCATCAGATTATTGGATCATATGAAAAAAATGAATGGATTTAATGTTGAAATGGGAGTCACATGTTGCAGGCGGATTTTCATCATTAGTTTTTTTAAACACTTACATTTAGTTATTTTATCTTCTCTTTGTGTTTGACAATGAAGTGACATACCGGTTGAAGACCCGGCATATATACCAAAGACCGGCCAATGAGCCGGCGGCCCTCACCGGGTTTTCGGTCCTTGCATTTGTCACCTCTAGCATTATCAGTCACTGGTCAGATTTCGCTACTTCAGTCAGCGTGTCCCGTTCCTCGGATATAGAGGACAAGCCATGCTACATCCAGCCGTCTGGCGGCTGATGCTTCCACTGTCCGGGTCAGCTCGGCCCGGCTGGCTGCCGCCCAGAATCCTGCCCAACGTCCAATGCTTTGCGCTCAGCTGCCCCAACTTGGTGTCCACTCGACTGTCCCCAGGCACTGCTAGAGCCGTCCATTTAGCTGGCTCGGAGCTGTCCACTCAGCTGGCCCAGGGCTGTCCACTCGACTGTCCCCAGGCACCGCTAGAGCCGCCCAGTCAGCTGGCCCATGAGTACTGCTAGAGTCCAGTTGGCAATTCGGCCGGAATTCATTCTCATGCGTGATTCGGGGTGATCAATTACCGTTTGTATGAGTATTGCTCAAGCTGCCCGCACGAAACACGCTCGTTGCAAACGACCGGGGGCAAAGAAGTGCACAAATCAGAAACACTGGCTAACGCTCCAACAGGGGCCAGGAGTGCCTATATTTACGATGCTAAATATTTCAAACGTAGACACTGAAAGCACGTCCAGAAGGTCCGTTCCAGACGGAAGGGCACCGGACTGATATAGAATATTTCCCCATCTTCCAAGCGTATTTTCGTGAGCCCATTGACCGGTATAAGTATGCATTCATGTCTTTATTTCATACACCTTACATACGGATCTTTTGAGTGGGCTTCAGGGCATCTTAACCGGGCTCCAGTCGGACCTGGTCATAGCAGACTGGCCGGGTCCGGGCTTCAGTTTGACCTGGCCATGGCAGACTGGTCAGGTCCGGGCTTCAGGGCATCTTAACCGGGCTTTAGTTGGACCTGGCCATAACAGACTGGCCGGGCCCGGGCTTCAGTCGCACCTGGTCATAGCAGACCGCCTGGGCCGAGCTTCAGTCTGAAAATTTTGGGCGATTTGCCACCTACTGTGCCGACATTGTTGTCAGCGTGCAGGCGACATACCGCTCCGGTATTTCTTCGCTCTTTCGGTGGTGAACTTGTCTTGGTTCATTTGATAAACCACAACCAAATGTGCTGCAAAATGGGCTTAATCAGCTCCCGACATCTCTTCATAGTGCGGCAATTAGCACAACATAAACACATCCTTCTTCATCCCACGATACTTGCTCTGATGATCAAATCGGAAAATACTCTGTTAGTGGCAAAATATTCGACGTTTTGGCACTAGACCGAAGGGACGATGACTGAATGCCAGAAAATCGAGTATGTTACAGGTAGTGCTGTATGTTCGGACTTGATCAATATAATAACTATCCTGAAATAAAGAAGTTTAGATGAATTACAACAGCATGAAGCTATAATTGTTTAGACACGACAGCCAGCTATCTCCACTTGCAATTGTCTCATGCTGAGCATCTTCACCCTGGTGCCGGAAAGCTTGGTAGGTCACTAAGCAAGAAGCTAACTACGCCATCACACAGAAATACAATATGCCGTCACACTGAAGCTTTGCGTACGGTCAGTCGTAGCTCAGCTGAACGTGACAGAGCACTCCGTGCCCCATGCGGCACGAATACACGCCATCCGCCTGCAGACCCTATACGGACAGCCCGCAGTCGCCTCGGACCTTCAGCCGCCTGTCCTAGATCCCGGCCTCACGCTATGCTCGGCTCGGAGTCGACCGCACCGGTACGTCCCACTCATGGTCCCCCCTTCCCCGTCTCCAGTCATCCGCTCCGCGACCGACTTAACTAAGTGCAGTTAAGAGCGATAGGTGCGACAGGAAATCGTTGTGGAGCCGCGTGACACCGGAGGTGCGGTACGGACACGGGAGGCGCGAGTCGCGCCGGCGGCAGAGTCGCGAGTCGAGTCAATACGGGTGTGTACCGTGCGACAGGGCGCCGTCACCGACTGACGTCAGCGGAGCACGAGGCCGTCAGCCGGCCGCCGTGATTGCCGCCGGTCGGGGACGACCCGGTCTGGCGGAGCGCCTCTCTGGGCCGTGACGCCTGTCACATGTGACGCGCGCCGCCGCCACTTGTGACGCCCGACCAGTCGATATCGGCTGAGACGGCACCCGGATCTTCGCGACGCACCGCTTTGGGACACATTCCATATGCATCAGCAGAAAGTTGGACGGTAATCTGTGCTCATTCAAAGAAAAGTTGGACCATCGATGGCTGGCTTTCCGAGTCGACCGTACTCACACATGGATAGTGGAGACATACCACCGTTGACTAATCCGGCTTACTATGTCGTGAGGAAAGTTGGTGAAGATACAGCATTCTTGAAATCAGCATGTGATAGATTTACGACATACGGAACCAAGTCTATGCAGGAAATATGCTTTCCAATTGTAATACTGTACTGTAATCACAGCATCACGGTGAACCTGAACTTGTCATTGGATATCTACGGAAATTTGGTCAGAACATAGTCCCCAGGTATGTTGAGTGAAGTTAAGTTCTGTCTTAGCTCTGCCTTAATAACCAATGAGGTGCCCAGTAAAATTATGTCTGTACCTATATGTGTGTGTGCGTGTGCTCTGATTTCCCAGGATCTTGTCACGGACCCCGCATCCGGGCGGAGCCTCCGTCCCACCAACGGTGCCGATTGGGCGTGCTCACAGTGCAGATATTCGGGTACATGTTGTACACGCTCACAGTGCAGGTATTCGGGTACATGTTGTACACGCTGACAGTGCAGGTATTCGGGTACATGTTGTACACGCTGACAGTACAGGTATTCGGGTACATGTTGTACACGCTGACAGTGCAGGTATTCGGGTACATGTTGTAAACGTCCACAGTGCAGGTATTCGGGTACATGTTGTACACGCTGACAGTGCAGGTATTCGGGTACATGTTGTACACGCTGACAGTGCAGGTATTCGGGTACATGTTGTAGACGCTGACAATGCAGGTATTCGAGTACATGTTGTACACGCTGACAGTGCAGGTATTCGGGTACATGTTGTACACGCTGACAGTGCAGGTATTCGGGTACATGTTGTACACGCTGACAGTGCAGGTATTCGGGTACATGTTGTACACGCTGACAGTGCAGGTATTCGGGTACATGTTGTACACGTCCACAGTGCAGGTATTCGGGTACATGTTGTACACGCTGACAGTGCAGGTATTCGGGTACATGTTGTACACGCCCACAGTGCAGGTATTCGGGTACACGTTGTACACGCTGACAGTAGAGGTATTCGGGTACACGTTGTACACGGTGACAGTTCAGGTATTCGGGTACATGTCGTTGTACTATATTGCGTGATTTAGGCATCCCACTGCCTTTTGTACACGTATTGGGCGGACTGAGGGCGACTTCCTCTTTTGGAAAGGATGGTCACGTGGTAGTCGGCGTCAGTCACCCATTTCAGGAGTGGCGGACGAGCTGTCCATGACATCGGACTGTCAGGCTGCTCTGAGTGGGGAGGCATTTACCCATTTACAGGTATGCAAGTCAGCCATAATAGGAAATTTCCGATCCGGTCGATTCGCAAAAGTTCCGATCGCGCGGCCCGTTTACAAGAGCAAGGCAGCCACCTAATCGGATTTTTTGCGATTTAGCGGTTGGCTCGATGTGGTGAATAGTTCCGAATATTTTGCGCATTTTTTGCGCTTCTGACGCATCTGCTTCGAGCAACGGCGCATACAGACACAAAGTATCATCAGTGATCCAAGTAGTTAGAGGTTGTTGGGCAGAGAGGTAGGGAATCAGCGAATCTGTGAATTCGAAGGATTTTGGTGGCAGGAGCATTGACGAGAACGACTGGTATCTAGCTGATGCGGAAATGGATGTTGAAACAAGATTGCACGTGGCCCAAGCTGCATTCATGGCTTTGGTTTGTGGTCAGCACCTAGTTGAATGCCAGAGGAGCTTTTCGGTATTCATGGAAGGTACGACGGAAGGAACCGCAAATTTGGATTATCGAGCCTTCAAACTCTTGCGCAGGAGAAGGCGGCGCATCATGAATCACCTGTTGGATCTTCAGCTCTCTCAAAGTCAGCTACTGTATGGGGGAAGGAGGTGGCGTCTGCCAAGGGTCCGCAAGCTGTGATTCCATCATGAAGTGATGCAGGTTGGTACCTAAATTTTATGTTTACCTACAATTCTGCCCATTTACGGTACATATATAAAACGCCACTGGGGAAACTTTTCGTTTATACGTGTTTTCCTGTGTTTTCTGATGTGATTTAAATTAATTTGGTAGCCATTTGGTGGATGAGAACATCTTTAGATATAAGCAATTTAAGCTCAAATACTTATATTTCAAGAAGCAGTAACTTCACCAAGAAAAGAACATTGAGCCCATTAAAATAACCTTTAAGAATACGACTAGAAAGACAAATACATACTTATGGTAATGCAGATACATGTTATCGTTCCCCCTCCCTTAAGATATTGGAAATGCGCAGAAAAATCTTAATGTTTTGGGAGGTGAAGCTAATAAACCATGATGTAAGATTTAAAAAATATAACCTAGCCTGCTGTTGGATCACATGAAACCTATTGATTTCGCAGCCACAACGGCCACCCTAACACTGGACATCAGACAGGCTTAGTGATTTCAAAAGTTCATACAATAATAAATGCACTTCAGAAACATGAACCAGACAGCCATACAATACTTTTCCAATACTGCCAAATCACTTACCTGCACGTTGCGCACTTTCTTCCCATCTATAGCCGAGAAAAGCCCTTTGTCCAACACTATTGGCAACATAGCCCTTTCTTCTTCGTGAGTCCAATGGTGCATTGTTTCCAGACTACACCGACTGTGCGACAATTAAGTGATGAGGCTAAATCAGGTTCACTACGCAATCCAAGAGATAAATCAGCAAAACCCAAAAGCATTCACAAATCCGCAAGTTAGAACACTCCGCCAAATCGTAAAACTCACGGTTGGGGCACACACTAATAACGTAATGTCTCAGCGCCGCTTTCAGCTGATCTGTGTCTGATTTTGTGTTTCATAAGTATGTTTACAATTATAATTAAAAATAAGACGTTTATTTTTCATAATTACCCTAAATTTACTCAAACCGTAGCAGAGAATAGTTCCAAGAAGTGTCATGACCCTTCCAGCCGTACCGTTAATTGTTCATGATTGGCGCTAATCGCAAACTTCCACCCACCGAAGCGTAAATTTGCGTTAAGCTTTTCGCATGTTTTGCTACGCAAAAGCCTGTTTACAAGAGCATTATTTTCGCAAGTTTTCCTAATCGCATTTAATTCGGAAGTCTTTCTGCTCATGTAAACGGGGTAACTGTGGGCTTTCGGCGGGCGGCTGCGCACGCAGCCGTGCGCCCATCCATCGCCCGTTGCCAAGTCCAGTTGGCAGAACATATGTACAATGAGATTTGTTTGTATTACCAAAAGTCACCTTCAAATTTATTTCCAGTTTGAGTGGCATGTTACCAGGCAGCATTGATCATGACACTATTCACCAATGTCTGCTCAATAATATTATAATAATTAACCCTGTTAATGCGAGGGGATGTCAAAGTTATCTCCCAACCACTTATAGTTTTTCTGAGCCAACTCCTCAAAGGTTCAAGATATTGTTTCGAAGTTTGGTATGCCTTCCGACCATTGCTGAGGGTACATTGTGTCGATAAATTAGGCTCTCGTCTCGTAAGATAACGGAGCTAGGGCCAGCCAATTTCACGTCACCACCTCGTATCAATAACATGTTTAGATGCACATTGAAACATTTTCCATAAGCAAGCCGTACAAAATACAGTGAAAAGTGACAACAATTGTCGCATAGGCAAATGAAAGACAAAAGTCAAAAATACCTAATATTACCTCAGATCAGGTCGCTAGATCAATTGAAATCTTAAGCTTTAAAGAGGCTTTTGTGTATAGCTTCGCAGAAAATAAAGGTGTTAATAATGTAGGTGGTGACAAATTACGTCATCTAAATGTAGTCAATGTTTCACGTCAATATCTGGTAATGTTACTGAGATGTGACTTTTAGCCTTAGACAGTTAGCCTCGCCGCTGGTTGGGCAAAGGCAAAGTCTCTGCAACCGGTCAAAGTCCGGCTCAAGCGGCTCGGATTATTCATCCGATATCTGGCTGAGGTTGGTCATAGATCTGTGTGTGGCAATCATACATCCAGGACTTGTTTTGCCTTCCTTGTTATATTTTTATTTTTGATGTGCAGTAGACCGTCATTCGTGTGGAGGATTCCTCGGTATACGTCGGCACGCCAAGTTGGGACTAACCGATCAAATCTAAGGCATTATATACACCTCATGTCTGGAGAAAGACGAGACAGCTTGATTTTGAAGCTGTCTCGTCTTTCTCCAGTGTCGCAATCTGCTTGAGCCACGACTATTGCAGGAGTTTCTGCAAGCGTATTAAGATATCAAGGAGTTTGCATCCAATTTGTTTCTCTCGCATCAGTGCACATGGCCCTTTCAGGTGTTATTCAGTACACAAAATTATAAGTAATGCATTATAAGCTACAATTTGCACCAGAAAGAATAGCATCATCATGAAAATGTGTGCATACCATTCACAAGTCCACACCGCCGCGTCCGCCAGTGTCACATACAAACCATGCAATATGTTCTTGAAGTGTATTTTACTCCTTTTAAAGCGTTTTAAAACAGTCGGAAGGATGCACGCATGATACATAATATGCTAAAATACCGTATCTCGTACATTTCTCCTGTAGCTAAAATGCATGAGACTAATAATATATAAGCCCGCAAATATAAAGTATTATTCAAAAGAGTAGTCGGAAAATATAACGGGAGAACGAAAATGTGTGAACATATGCCAACGTATTTCGAATTTTGCTTCATTCAATCACATCGAAGTGCACATAATTAATCGCATCCAATTTTGTCCCCTACTCCTGGAACTACCACTGCTAAGTTTTGTACCGAAACTTCTATTTCTCAAATGTGCTGGACACATAAAATAATCAGATGTACTCACACGTCATCTTTGAAGATAACAGCGAAAATACTCAGAGTGCCCGCTCCTCCAAAAAATGTCATCATTGGAACCACTACTGGTGAAAGAATAGGTTAGACATTCCACATGGAGTGCTTTGTGATCCCACTTGCATCACTACATGCCTATGGTTTGATGCATGCAGCTTTCAATGACTCCCATACATTGACTCCCTAGACCGGCCACTGATTTTATGAAATATTTTACAGTCATCCACAAGGTGTCTATGAGCGAAATTCACAGCAGTACCTATTGTACTTCACCTTTCTCTAAGACTCAGTGTCGGGTATAATAGCAATGACAGGCATTCACTGATATTGTAAAAATTACCGAACATATCTTCATAATATCTCCCCGGAACCATCACAGGTGCAGGTGATACAATTGTACAGTGGTTCGGACCAGAGTAAAACATATTGATATGTATATTGATATTGATCTGACCTTACATGTGTTGTGGCAACGACTTTTTTTAATTAGTCATTCAGGAAAATACAAGGCGCAGCAGGCGAAGATGTCAGCCCGGAAGAAACACCGCATGAGAGTTCCCCGAACCATATTGGTACGTTTTCTCTCATGTTTATAAGGTAATGTGTTTTACTCATCCGTGAATCAAAGCTGAGTAGGCAGAGCTTTGCAATAGGTATCATTTACCACTCCAGTCTTACATTGTGTCCAATTGGCGCCTCCTCTCTCCCATGTTAAATTATGCTCACCCGAAGTTAAGTCTGAAAAACTTAGAGCACCCCACCCCGCTTCTCCGTTCAACAGTTCTTCCCCGGACGTGCAATCATTATCTCCCACTACCTAATTCAGCGTAACTCATGACGTTGATATGTCCCCAATCGTCCTCATAAAACGATGATGAAACCAATTGCTTTGCAGCTTGCATGATACAGACTTCCCTGCCGGAGTTGTGATATGCTGTTGGAGTTGGCATGACCACATCACAGCTGATCAGTGTTTTCCAACTGCTGCTCAGCTCACTCAATGTTTACTCTCTGCAGTACAAAAAAAGTACAACGCCTATATGAAACATGCGTAAGTTGTATGCTGCAAGACCCAGATTACCTTGGAAAAGTAAAAGTGAATTGTAATGTTTCTTTATTAAATAGGCTACTGTTCCGAACCTTGACTTGCTTGTATTATAACATATCAATTCACCAATTAATATTGTTTTTACTGTGAAGTTCAGTAGCTTTCATGACGTGCAGTCAGGCACATTTATAAGTAGCTGAAATATCCAAGTCCACAAAACCAAATATTCTGTACCTCACTGTCGCCAGTACCAACCTGGTGTGGCCGTCAGCAGCAGCAGACCCACGAGGAGCGCGCCAGTACCCACCTGGTGTGGCCGTCAGCAGCAGCAGACCCACGAGGAGCGCGCTAGTACCCACCTGGTGTGGCCGTCAGCAGCAGCAGCAGACCCACGAAGAGCGCGCCAGTACCCATCTGGTGTGGCTGTCAGCAGTAGCAGACACACGAGGAGCGCGCTAGTGCCCACCTGGTGGGGCCGTCAGCAGCAGACCCACGAGGAGCGCGCCAGTACCCACCTGGTGTGGCAGTCAGCGGCAGCAGATCCACGAGGAGCGCGCTAGTACCCACCTGGTGTGGCCGTCAGCAGCAGCAGACTCACGAGGAGCGCGCCAGTACCCACTTGGTGTGGCCGTCAGCAGCAGACCCACGAGTAGTGCGCCGGTACCCACCTGGTGTGGCCGCCAGCAGCAGACCCACGAGGAGCGCGCTAGTACCCACCTGGTGTGGCTGTCATCAGCAGCAGACTCACGAGGAGCGCGCCGGTACCCACCTGGTGTGGCCGTCAGCAGCAGACCCACGAGGAGCGCGCCAGTACCCACCTGGTGTGGCCGTCAGCAGCAGCAGACCCACGAGGAGCGCGCCAGTACCCACCTGGTGTGGCCGTCAGCAGCAGACCCACGAGGAGCGCGCCAGTACCCACCTGGTGTGGCCGTCAGCAGCAGCAGACTCACGAGGAACGCGCTAGTGCCCACCTGGTGTGGCCGCCAGCAGCAGACCCTCGAGGAGCGCGCTAGTACCCACCTGGTGTGGCCGTCAGCAGCAGACTCACGAGGAGCGCGCCAGTACCCACCTGGTGTGGCCGTCAGCAGCAGCAGCAGACCCACGAGGAGCGCGCCAGTACCCACCTGGTGTGGCCGTCAGCAGCAGACCCACGAGTAGTGCGCCGGTACCCACCTGGTGTGGCCGCCAGCAGCAGATCCACGAGGAGCGCGCTAGTACCCACCTGGTGTGGCCGTCAGCAGCAGACTCACGAGGAGCGCGCCGGTACCCACCTGGTGTGGCCGTCAGCAGCAGCAGACCCACGAGGAGCGCGACGGCCGCCATCTGTGTGCACGCGTGCCGGAGGGGCTCCGCTCCGGTGCGCGTCGCTCCCCGTCGGTGCCGACGACAGACTGGCGGCGACCCGTCGACGGCGACGGGGGCATGTCGGACGCGTCGGTTAGGCCGACGCGGTGCTGCACTGCAGCTGAGGGATGGGAATGTGTGGGTGCTCATCGGGTCATGCGGCGGCTCCTGCTCGGCCGGGTTGGCATGTAGACAAGCCCACAAAGGCAGACCCAACTGGCAATTAAATGAAATGCTGGTGAGGATAGCGCACTTCGTGATGGTGGACCATTATTCATCCAATCACGGCCCCTTCACAGCCTCCCTAGTCTGAGAGTAACATCAGGCTTTGCATCTTATCTGTGCCAGTATAAGACGTCATTGCGACTGGACGAGCGAGAGCAAGAGGCCGGCAAACCATATTGCTCCCCTGTTGCAGGCGAAAGGTCGGCACCAAACGACGGGTGGGAGCTTGTGCACCGAGAGCAACTGTACCCTCTTGGCAGCAAGTGAAGACACACATGTAATTGCGTCCAACTCTCGCATGAGTGAGACAATTTCAAAAGTAAACAAAGCGTAATTCGACAATTCGGCACCATGCATTCAAGTTTGGGATACTTATTCCATATTCGGCAGTGGAGCTCATTTCCGGAACTAATTCCAACCTCGCATACATGCATTGAAAACCAATTGTTTCAGCCGAAATTGGCTGCACTAATTTCCCGATATCGAGTTCATCTGTGGAATATGGTGTACACATTTCAAGCTTGGCTCACTATGGCAACTTGTCGGATTATAACAGGGATCACTCCGCGTCTGTCACGGTCCTTCTGTCTCACGGCCATTTCCTCAGTCCATACCGCATGCACCCTTCCAGCACAACGGATGGCTGGCAACTGGCACTGCCCGGTTGCGGGGCGCACTGGCCACCTCGTAAAATCGTCACCTTTCGCGATTTTCATTTCAGATCAGGAGCGATTTTCATCAATAAATTTGTACGTGGCGTTGAGCGTTTTCGCGTCCCGCATGCACATTTTGCTGCGGGCAGAGGTACCTACAACGCAAATACGCTACACACTGCTGATATAATTGTTTGCGTTGTACTTAAATAAAGGGGGCAAACAGTACCATACGGTACGATGAATCAGAGACCTTCCTGTCGAATAGCACTATTTACCTTCGTCTCCCCAAGTACGACTTAATCCAGTCCAGCTCTAGCCCGCTAACACTGCACATACGCTCCAGCTTATGTAAGAGAAGACGATGGTGTACATTTTTAATGGCTAGAGAAGTCCGTGTACATCGCATACAGCTCAGCGCCCACGGATATTTCGCCTAATCCATGCGATAAAAATGATGCTAGATTGGCGGCACAAGGATGATGCTAGGATGAAACCACGCTGGGATGGAGACATGTAGGAACGGCCATGAGTACATGATTCATGGTCACGTGATATGAGTTGGTCGCAAAAAAATTATCAAAACAAATGACGCACAGTGACAGTAGTGAAACCGATCGATAATACTTTGAAGGCTTACTACGAAAGCCTTTTCAAAGATAGGAACGATAGTTGTTCGACCCACTGCTCCATAAAGGTCTTATACGATAATGTCATAGTAAAAAGCGTTCACAAAGAGAGGACGGTAACCGGAAAATGTACGTAAAGCAAATGTACGTATGGCGTACGCAAATGTACATATGCGAAAATGCACATATGCGCAAATGTATGCGAACGCAGAAGTACGTATGCGCAAAAGTACGTATGTGCAAACGTACGTGACCACAAATGTACGAATGCGCAAATGTACGCCAGCACAAATATACGGAAACGCAAAAGTACGTCAGCGTAAATACAGATATGCGCAGTTGTACTTCGTCACAAATAGCATAGCAAATAGAGAAAGTAGCATAGCAAGTAGCAAGTAGCAAGTAGGGCGGGTAGGGTAGAGTGTCGTTGCACTTGAATACCCAGCATAGGTGCACTGTGCCGCACCACAGATAGGTGTGCGGTTAAGACTACCTATCAGGCAGCTGCATGGCACGGTGCCAAGTGATGCACATTCCAATTGTTGGCAGAGCAAGCGATTATATAGATTAGATTTCGCGCAGGTAGCTCACGAACTGCGTTGTGCTTGTCTTGCTCGTAGCTGGCTGTGAGACCGCCGGTTGCATGGAGCCGTGAACGTGGCGTTACTGCCAGCGATGAACGGTTTGGTTCGACCATACCAGCCTAGCACAAGCAAGTTAGCTGGCGGTCCTACAAACCCGCCATGCTATATATATATATATATATATATATATATACATATATACGATTTTTTTTGTGGTAGAGAAGCGACCGTGTTTCAGATCCCCACCTCCTGCTCATCGGTCCCTTTTCTAAGCAGAACAGTGTGATGATGAAGGAATTTCTGAGAAAAAGGTGAGAAGCGTATATATTCTCTGAGAATAGTAGACGTTCTCATTTTCCTTATTCAAACCAGACCACACAAAATGAGCACTCTGTTCGCGATATGCTGAGAACACCATTCTCAAAACGAGAATGCCAGTGCGTTGAGACTTACAATTGTACTCATGTGAAACCACTTTCAAGACTCAGGAAGGAGAATATCTTTTGGTCTCAAGTGAAACCAGTCAGACTGAGAATAGCAATTGGTCTCAATTCAAACAGCTATACTCAATTGAGACCAGTCCCAAGCCTCACTCTGACTCTTCGTGGGTCGCAAATGTACCTGTGTAAGAACACTTCAAAGTCTCAACTAGCAGGTTTTTGTTCTCGCTGAAGCCAGTTCACTTGAGAATAGCCATTGGATTCAACATTCGAAGATATTACTCAAATAAGACTAGTTTCAGGTTTCATTTGAGCAATACATGCATCAACTGAGAGTGGTTATTGGCATACATGTCCCTCGCTGTTCTCATATGAACTTCTTTCAGGTTTAAATAAATGCACGTTTTATTTTGGTATCGTAGCTAAAACAGGACAGATGAACAGTTTCTTTTCCCAGTGCCACATGACATACTTTTAATGTGCAGCTCTAGAGTGCCGCACACTTATCGCCGGCGTCATCTGCCACACATGCCGCTCATCGCTGCCTCGGGGGATGATGTCTTGGTGATGGCCAGCGAAGTAATTGAAGAGCAGCTGTGAGCACCACAAGAGGAGCTGTCGGATACCCCTGCGCCTGCTGCAGACCGCTGTGCATGACCAGGTGGTATGAAGTCCCTGCTCCTGCTGAAGACCGCTGTGTGTGGTGGTGCCACTCCTGCTACAGGTTGGACTTGTCTGACGAGGAGGCCTACATACAGAACATGGTCGATGTTTCAGCCTACGTGATCGATCCCTCATGGCGGCCTCCGTCGAGAAGGCGTACAGTCCGCACAGTACTGACGCCGGCAGAGGTGTGCCTCCGATCGGCTGCGTATTGTACCAGCTGTGCCCCCGGTCGGCTACGTATTGTACCGGCTGTGCCCCCGGTCGGCTGCGTATTGTACCAGCTGTGCCCCCGGTCGGCTGCGTATTGTACCGGCTGTGCTTTGGGGTGGGTCGACAAATCTGTTCGGGCGCCCAGCGCAGGTCGCCTGCTCAGCCTGCCATGTAATATGTCCAACTGCGCAGTGTCTGTTGCCCATTTACTTAATCGATCGTGATTGCACTGTGTAAAGTGTATCCGCGTAAATAGGAGTAAAAACATCGCAAAAACATCGCATTGACAGTCTTTGGTGGTTGCGAAGAGTGCGGGATGACGAGTTGGCGCCCTTAGATTCAAATAACCAACTAACCAAATGCGGGATGGTGAGTGTTGCCTTCAAGCGGGTGCATTTGCTGCCCGTGACAAATGATATGGACATTCGCATGAAGGTCGTACAGAATGCTTTAGCTATCGGACTCCCGGGCGCCACGCTTTCTCGCGGGCCGCATGTCGTCAAGATCTCGTTCACCATCTCGTTTACAGTTCTGTCCGCTTTGACGGACCTGGCATTGGACATCCGGCCAGTGATCATGGGATTGATTTACCCGATATGAGGACATCACCAATTTTTCTTGACCTTTCATCGAGTGGAGATTGCACGGCAGTCGTGGCCGATTAGCTACGGCACATGCTCGCGATCGCAGCGCCCCTCGGCAAAGCGGATAGCCATCACGTCGCAGATTTCATTAGAATAGATGAAATAGATAAAATAGATAGCAAATGTCATTAGATGGCAGGCTGAATGGATTACTATTATAAAACATGAAAAGAAAAGTACACACACACTAGACTATTATCGTTTTATTTTTATATTTGGTGTGTCAGATGTCGGAGAATATCGGATTGCATTGTGCTTGGCTTGCCACATCGCGGCACTTTCCGAAGCAGTCTTTGAAGTGTTTTGGATAGATGTCGGTAGTGTAGGGTATCGTGACCCAGTGTAGAGACGAGTGAATAGACCAATATGGAATTGATTCGATATTTGCAACTTCAGCTTAAACATAGGAACCAAATTTCTACATGACGTGTGACTGTTGGTCTTAAACGGTATATTGTCATAGTTTGGGAGTGGTCCTTCCATGACAGTAATATCATTATTTTCTTGACCGGTTAAACGACTTATTTTGGTGTTGCCGCGGTTTGGTTTAGTTTGGACGAACGTGGCGCGGTGGCGGCAGTCTCTTGCGATGTTGCATGGAGCGTGGCTCGTGGGGTTCGAGCTGCGAGTGACTGGCTTGACTGCCAACTGGCGGTTCATTGGGCGCTACAATATATTGTTGCAGATTGAGAGAGTTCTAATCACAAGATTTGTGTCAGCCTCAACTAAATTTAGACCTAAGCTTCAGCATTTTATTCGTCTGTTTTATAAACGCACACGGTGTGAATGTTCCAGTGTAATGATGTACAAACATCCGAATACCAAACATCCAACAACACTGGGTGCAAGAAAATGTGAAATGCCACAGAATGTTCAAAACCTCCAGGGTCTCAGGTTAGTTCTGGAGCTGCTTGAACTTGAATTTACTTTCACTTAGGCATTCTGTTGCTTGCACATTCTGTAGCATCCAAGTGTCCTTGGATGTTCGATATTATGACGTACCAGTAGGCCGTGGTAGAAAGCCGAAAATGTCTTCCTTCTCATCATAAGCCTGCAATTGATTTAATCTTCCTTGAGTTTCCATTTATTGGCTCATCTAGCGTTCGAATAATTGCATAAGTGAATTCCACTGCTAGTTATGCGATGCCCCATATTTGACCTTCATAACCTCTCGAACAATGTACCTGAAATGGTTTGCCATAGATGCAAAGCATTTCACGGTGTTTGTGCGGGCAGGGCTGCTGTCGTTCTGTACAATTTTCAGACGAATCAGGGGATATTTGGTGAATATGTCTCTGAATGCGTTACTGAATGCAACCCACTAGCGATATCTGATGGAATGTACCACCGAGAGGTCCGGTCACGTTGTTGCCGTTTACTGGTTCGATTGCGCATGTGCTAATGTTAATGTAATGTATGCATGTAATGTTAATGCGCAAGTAATTAAAATTAAAATTAATGTTAAAGCAGTTTCCAATTATTGGCTTCAGCATCAATCGGACGGTGCACCAGTTGGCCAATTTTATTATGTACTTATACACTATTCGTGACCTGTGGTCAAACCTTACCTTGAATGGCAAATGCTCAGATGTGCTGCTTCTTTGCCCGGTTAATTATTAATTTCCGTAAGATCCATCTAATAAGTGTATGCTATAAAGTTGTATTGGGTACCCCGTAAATGGAGATACAGCATGGTGAAGCACAGCTTTTGTAACCTTACGTCAAGCGATGAGAATGTACGTCATATGCTTCAATGTGCTTCATCTCTGGACAATAGCAAAAATTGTCGTGCACATTCATTGCGCCAAATAAATGTACGTGGAAGTTATAAGGTTCTCCAAAAATTGCATCATGCCAGCATTTTCCATATCTATTGCGAACGGAGATGAAACCGTGACCTTGATGGGTTATTGTATTTCATATGCTCTATCTACGAGCTATTTTGACTATGATTTGTACAAATCATACACATCGAATGTGTCACCATCATTGTATTGCATTGTCACCATTATTGTATTGTCACAATCATTGTATTTTCAACATCATTATATTGTCGCCGTCATTATATTGTCACCATCATTGTATTGGGTACCACGGAAATTCACATCGTGCATGAGAAAAACTAACCTCGGTCACCGGTGGTCAAATGGCGACATTTAAGTTCACGTAATTTGACTGCTGCATCCTCGATGGACAGCGGACGTTTTCGCGATGGAATCATTCCGCTGAGCGAAATACTCGTACAGTTATTCGGTATCCAGCTTTTGACCACAATAAACATTTATCTCTGGAGGTCAGATTGCTTGTGCCATTGAATAATTTTGGGCTTTGGTTGACATTGGCAAACGACAAAGATCATACTCTGAAAATGTAAGAGAAATGGGGGTTGGCGAATAGGATGCCGAATGCGAATGGGAATGGGCTGCTAATATCATGGACATCTTTTTGTTCAGCGTAAGGCATCCCGCCAACACAATTTTCAGTAAACGGTAGGATTGCCATTTTCAGTGAAGGGCAGGATTTGTTTCATTCTTTCCATTATTGCAACAATTGGACCCTGGACGTGTGTCCCACCCAGTAAAATGTCAGGAAATGCGCCTCTGCTTACGAGATGATGATCAAAACTACGACCTTTCCTTCTTGTTTTTTTTCGTCGGCCAGTATATCCCTACCTGCCGGCACTAATAGATTTCAATCGCACTTTTATGTGCACCAATTTTGTGTCTTGGTCCTTAGCTGTCCGATAGCGATAAGGCAAATCAGATGACGATAAAGACAATGATAAACATACCCATGATAAATAACCCAAACATAATTTCAGCCCCCACCCCCACACACACACACACCCACAGCCAAGCTTGAAGCTCCCACCTTGATTTGTGAATTGTCTTACCCATCCGACTAGCTTAGCATGGTCTTCGCGATTCCTTTGCAACGTTGTAACGATTTCGCGGCCAGAACCTCCTGAAGCATATTGCACTGACATGCGAACATCAACATTGGTGGAGCGAAGCGGTATCCAACCTCCTGCATTATCCCATATTGCACTGACATGCGAACATCAGCATTGGTGGAGCAAAGCGGTCTCCAGCCTCCTGCATTATCCCATATTGCACTGACATGCGAACATCAGCATTGGTGGAGCAAAGCGGTCTCCAGCCTCCTGCAGTATCCCATATTGCACTGACATGCGAACATCAACATTGGTGGAGCAAAGCGGTCTCCAGCCTCCTGCATTATCCCATATTGCACTGACATGCGAACATCAACATTGGTGGAGCAAAGCGGTCTCCAGCCTCCTGCATTATCCCATATTGCACTGACATGCGAACATCAACATTGGTGGAGCAAAGCGGTCTCCAGCCTCCTTATCCCATATTCACTGACATGCGAACATCATTGGCAAAGCGCCATTATCCCATATTGCACTGACATGCGAACATCAACATTGGTGGAGCAAAGCGGTCCCCAACATCCTGCATTATCCCATATTGCACTGACATGCGAACATCAACATTGGTGGAGCAAAGCGGTCTCCAGCCTCCTGCATTATCCCATATTGCACTGACATGCGAACATCAACATTGGTGGAGCAAAGCGGTCTCCAGCCTCCTGCATTATCCCATATTGCACTGACATGCGAACATCAACATTGGTGGAGCAAAGCGGTCCCCAACATCATGCATTATCCCATATTGCACTACATCAAACATCAACATTGGTGGAGCAAAGCGGTCTCCAGCCTCCTGCATTATCCCATGTTGCACTGACATGCGAACATCAACATTGGTGGAGCAAAGCGGTCTCCAACCTCCTGCATTATCCCATGTTCTAATTAGTATCGATAATGTGACAACATTGCAGTTACAACCGCAGGTGGGCGCTCATGCAACGTTGCACTTCGAAGGCAATATTCAGATTACAATAACATTGTCTTTGCAATGCTAACTTTAAGCAAGACATAAATCATGGTGGCATTGTTGCATGCTACCATGACTTATATCGGCGCGCGCACAGTTTGCGTCTCGTATGACCCGCCACTCCCCAGCAGTCAACTCTTCTGGCTTCTACAGAAGCTTCATGCCGCTGAAGAAACCAGCACATGTTCGAACGTCAGCTGGTGCTGCCGTTTGAGGTGGCAACGTCACATTTCGTGCCGCTGGCGGTGGTACTGGCCTCGGTGTCAGCGATGGTACTGTGCCGCTGGCGGTGGTACTGGCCTCGGTGTCAGCGATGGTACTGTGCCGCTGGCGGTGGTACTGGCCTCGGTGTCAGCGATGGTACTGTGCCGCTGGCGGTGGTACTGGCCTCGGTGTCAGCGGTGGTACTGTGCCGCTGGCGGTGGTACTGGCCTCGGTGTCAGCGGTGGTACTGTGCCGCTGGCGGTGGTACTGGCCTCGGTGTCAGCGGTGGTACTGTGCCGCTGGCGGTGGTACTGGCCTCGGTGTCAGCGGTGGTACTGTGCCGCTGGCGGTGGTACTGGCCTCGGTGTCAGCGGTGGTACTGTGCCGCTGGCGGTGGTACTGGCCTCGGTGTCAGCGATGGTACTGTGCCGCTGGCGGTGGTACTGGCCTCGGTGTCAGCGATGGTACTTGCCGCTGGCGGTGGTACTGGCCTCGGTGTCAGCGATGGCACTATGCCGCTGGCGGTGGTACTGGCCTCGGTGTCAGCGGTGGTACTGTGCCGCTGGCGGTGGTACTGGCCTCGGTGTCAGCGATGGTACTGTGCCGCTGGCGGTGGTACTGGCCTCGGTGTCAGCGATGGTACTGTGCCGCTGGCGGTGGTACTGGCCTCGGTGTCAGCGATGGTACTGTGCCGCTGGCGGTGGTACTGGCCTTGGTGTCAGCGGTGGTACTGTGCCGCTGGCGGTGGTACTGGCCTCGGTGTTAGCGGTACCGGTGATGTGGATTGAAATGCATCCCGCCTCCCCTCGTTCAACAATCTTATGTCTGGAAATATATACCAATCTACATAGGTATAATCTCCCATCTTTTCGGAGGGACTCAAGCCATTCCAATGTGCCAACAGTACTGATAAGTGATAGCACTGACAACGCAAGTGGTGATCATCAGGAATTCTTAGCTATGCATCAGTTCACCTCCATATATTTTCAAGGGCTCACGGAGATGTGCAGGAACGTGGGTGCGATATCCGGCACACATATTGACTTAGGGTAGTTCCCTGTCATTTTGCAGTATTTCTTGGTACGTGCAAGTAAATTTGGCGTCGTATGCTCATCTCGGTATCATCTTAGCTATGCGTAATTTTTGGTGTCCCCTTTAATCGCTTCCAATCGCGGGAGCCACTCAGCGTGCATGCCGACCTTGCTGCACTCGTGTCAAGGCCGCACGAGGGGTGCAATGGAAATGCGCATTCGTTTTCAACAGAAACAAATATATCGGATATCAGAACACAATAGCAGACGTCTGAAATCGAGCCCATGAACTGTTCCAATAGCCTGCTGTAAAAGACCCTACAAACGGCTGCAACTGGCAGGATTGTCCTGCCCATCGTGGAGTCGCAACTGCTGTGTTTGCCGGTAGGTGCCGTAGCTAACAGGCAGACTGTCGGCAGACATAATGCTCCAGAATTGCCGTACCTGTTCCGCCGGACGGTAAAAGCATTGTCGATCCATAATGTCGGATTACAATGTGCAGGCTCGATGTGTTTGTTTGGAGCTACAGAAACCAGACACGACCGACCAACTTACCTGGCTGTGTCTATACCGGCATGCGATTGTATTTGTCAGTGCATATCACAGACCAGTGTTAACCCGACCTTGACCGGGGGTGGGGAGTAAGATCTGCCAAATTTTGAATATTTCCACTACTCTAAGATTTTCGAGGATAGCTTCCTAACCAATGAACGGATCCCCTTGCAATTTTCAGTACTCTCCGGGGCGTCATTTCGCAGCTTTTGGTGTGCATCCTTTGTTGGGCCATGTCAAGTCACGGAGCTATGACGTCACAAAGAAGAACACCTTCGACCATTGCTTAACGACATCGCGGATTATCACACCTTAACGTGACTGTTATGCTGTTTACGATGCAATTTTGAAAAGTACTTGGTCCAGCTGCGTACCCAAATATACTAGTTCGTACTATCTAGAAGGCTACTATATTCTGGCAGTAATTTGGTTGCATCTGAATTTGGTAGCAGAGTAAGTAATGCAACATTGGCGCCGATGGGACAATAGGGAGCACCGTTTATGTCGATTACTCTTGCAGAATATCAACAGCTCTAATGATAATTAAGGACGTTTTACCGAATCTGTTCAGCTGAAGCATTGGACCCGATTTTGCAGCGTTTTCCCAAATCTGCTCTTTTTGGGCTCCCATCCACCTGCAATGGTTTAGCGTAAACCTGATAGACTTTGCATAGAAAGCAGAGGCGCAGCCAAGGAGGCGCTCCCCCCTAGGAACTAAAAATACTCTAAACGAAACGAGAAATTTGGAGATTTTCACCACGCAAAACATAAAACTTTCGGCCCGCTTCGCGCGCCAAAAGCTTTCCCTTTTCATTCCATTTTTGTTTTGGTCGCCCCTCTTTAAAAAAAATTCTGGCTGCACCGATGATAAAAAGAATCGACTTCAAAGTGGCTCTTCCCCGCCCATCCCCACAACTTTGAAACAGTTCCCGTGCCATTGCACTGTACTCAGAACAAATTGATATATAAGCTACCAAATATCGATGCGTTACCACAAGGGGAAATTCGAGTAGTAGTTTTCCAATCGGAGAATGGCGTGCCTCTCCTTCATAGGAACAAGGCGTCCCCTCGTAGGAGTCCCAGATGAAGCAACTTTGCTTCATCTCGATCCCGATCGGCGACAAGGACCGAGATTCTGGCAGGACAGCCACCAAAAATATGGCAGCATAGGCGGATGCGTTAATAAGTGTAGGAAATTTAGGATGAAATAATTGTTTTGAACAGCTTAATGAAACAATATCTTCAAATTTTTAGTCCTCTGATATATTTCAATCTGCAAAATGGCATCTATATCAACTTAGACGGACATTTCAATGCACTCAGTACCCTTTCCTAAATGATACTAACGTCGCCTCATCTCGGTTTGTTACCGTACCGAACCGATAATTGCATCGCAAACAGCGTAATTGTGACCCAAAACGGCACATTTTGTGCGATTCTGGCTAATAAATGACTGCACTGATATTCAGCCACTGTGCCTGTACCTTTCCGAGGTCATTCAAGATCACTGTCTAAGCTTGACTTTCGGTGACCTCTTCCGTGTTTGCGGATAATCTGAGGTTCTTTAAAGATCATGAAGTCAAATTCGTCATCTATTTATGTCAAAGGCGTCTATAAATTGTAGTTTCAGTCTTAGTGGCCCATGTGCCTAGGGATACCGTGCAGCCATTGCATGTCGAATGCAACAATACCAAAACAACCCATACTTAGGTAGTGGGAATATGTTTGTCATTCAGTTCAACTTTGCTCTGTATGATGCCCCGATGCCGGACATTTATTCCCCTGTCTATGGATACATAATAAGTGGCTCGGGTACTCCGGTGGCAATTCCCCGCCCCACTGGTGAGTCTCCAGCAGCAGGTGTAAGCCCAGTCCCCGCCACAACCACTGTTTGGGTAATATATATTATATCTTTTCATGAGGACTTTAGTGGGGACAAATTGACCATGTGCGACGTGAAGACGTGATATTATGTGATATTATGTGCGACGTGATATTATGGAAATTTGATTCAATTGTCGTTTGAGGTCATTGGCGTAAGTTAATATCGAGTGACGTGATTATGGTTACAGAATATTTGGGGTTAATTTATTGTTATCAATTCGATTTTACCATCCATCGGTCCTCTTGGGTAGGTAGAAACAGTAGCTTTAGCGAATACTATATCAAGTCTTGAAATGTGGGATCAGCCCTTGGCCTGACCTGACCGGGTAACCTATCCTTTGAATGGAGCTTGAGACATGGCATTGGATCCGTAATGGAACGAGAAACATCCTGGTAATAATTGCAAGTGCATGCAAGTGCAGCTTTTGCGAAAATTTCACCATTAATCTGACCTGGTGGGTCACCTACCACTCCGAGCACATACAGACCATTTGACATGCATTTAACATTTGAGATGCATTTAAACTTGACAATAACTGTTCCAACTGAATATTACCCAGGGAGATCCTGAGCGTATCATAATTCAACAAAGCAAAATATGGTATCATTGTCTTATTATTCCATAAACTTCCAACACATAAGGAATAACGTCTAATGATATGATCACAACCCTCTAAGGTCCCTCCTATGCCTATATCCTGTACATAATTTTCATCATTTGCAAATACTAAATGTCTGGGCGAATCCAGGAGAGACAAATGGGCCGTGTCCCTCCACCGAGAGGCCGATTTTTGCCGACATTTTGCACTATAATGGCATTTTCTCGAAATATATGAGCACATTATCAGATAAATATTGCCCTGAGCAGACCAAGTGAATGTGAACCAAGTAACCAAGTGAAGCTGTTCAAATTTGATCAGTGTTTCGAAATCTGATAATTTAACTACTCCACCCAGCCAGACTTCTGGATACGCCCTTGCGAAATGAGGCTCCGATGAGAAAAAGTATTTTGTCTGATGGGATTGCCTGATGCGCCGAATCTAGCTGTGCAATTTTGACACAGATCAGAGTAACGGCCAAGGAGCCCAGAACATTTTTTAGATGTCACCGAACAATGGCCTGTAACTCAGTGACAAATAATGCACATGTTGCAAAACTATATGTCCCTGAATTCACAATGATCCATCGCATCCTTTGGCTCTTTTTGAATTTTCGCGTACGTACTTTTCGAAATCGTGACCTCCTACACCTAATGTCACGTGACCTAATTTTGCCTTCCGGACAGTCACAATCTTATTTGAAAAAGGCAAAATTCAAGTTCAATATTTAAGCTTTCGAAACCATGAATACAAAATGATGCGTTTTTCCTGAAACCCTACGGATCTGTTTTATATTAGGCATACATGGCTATTTGCGCCCGTTTATCGTTTAACCAAAAAAGTCCGACCGGGGCTTCTGAAAATCACAATGGGGATCTCAAGAGGTCGCGCCTAGACCCCTCAAAATCACGCTGGGGTCTAAAAAGTCGTGTCGGGGTTCTTGAAAACCACGACGTTGACCCGAAAAGATCGAGCCGGGTCCCCTGAAAATCACGCTGAGCCTGGAGGTACCAAAAATGTCGCGCCCGGGCTCCTGAAAATCACAGTAGGGCCCCAAAAGTCTCATCGTGACCACCCCAAAAAAATGAAGCCGAGGCAACGAAAAAAAACAGTCCGGAAATGGAAGATCACTCTGGGGTTCCAACAATCGCTCCAAAGGCCCCAAAACGTGTTGGGCCCCAAAGCATGTCGAGGCCACTAAAGCTTGCGATAGGGATCCTGACAAATGACGACTGGTCCCCAAAATCGCACTTAGACACCAAACAGTTGCGAAGCTGCCCTTGAAAATCACACTGTGGGCGCATAAAGTTGCGCCGGATCCCCAAAAGTCGCAACTGGCTTCCCATACATCAATTCCTATCCAGAATGTTACTTTGTGGCCACAAAAATTGCGTCAAAGACCCCAAAACGGGTCGGGCCCCGGAAAAAAGAAGCGTGCTGGGGCACGGAAAAGATGCACCGGGGCTCGAAGAATCGTATCGGAGCCCAAAAATATCGCGCAGGGGGCTTACAAAAGTAGAACTCGACCTCCCAAAAAATCACAAAGGGACTCCATCGATCCGAGCACCGAAAAATTCAGAACATTTCCCAAAAGAAAGGTCTCCGAAGGGCCTTTCTACTCTGAAGAGTGTCATCCGCTGAATAAAAACTCGTTGAGCAGCCGCAGTGGCGTACCAAAGAAGAAAATTCCCCGCCCATTCCTAAAGGGATGGGCTCCCAAGAATCGAACCGGGTCCCAAAAATATTACTCTGGGCCCCATCAATTCGCGTCGAGGTCCCATAATTCGCGTAGGGGGTTGTAAATAAATACAGCGGGCACCAAAAAGCTCGCGCCGGACCCGACAATTTGCGCCGGGGTCCGCCAACATCGCGCTGGGACCCAGCAAAGTATAACGCGCCCCTCAAGCTTGCACCGAGCATTCAAAATATTCCGATCGGAGCCAAAAATTTCAGTCGGTAGTCCACACAATTCGGGTCCGGACATCAACAATTCCCCTCGGGGCTCCTAAAAATTGACGTCGATGCCCCCAAGCATGCGCAGCGTGCCCCCCCCCCCCCAAAAAAAAATCGCATAGGGACCCAACAAATATCAGACCGGAGCCCTCCAAAGTAAGGAGCGATTCCGAAAAATAAATGTCCAACCAGGAAAATCCTTCCGGAGCCCCCGAAATACCACCAAATGGCTTGAAAACTCGCTACAGCCCAGATAAACGTACCGAAACTCGAAAGATATCGTCGGAGCTCCAAACATACCACCAGATGCCTTCAAAACTCGCTACGGCCCCGAAAAAGATGTATCGGAGTTCGAAAGTTCGCGGTGGGACACAAAAATATGGCGCCGAGGACCAGAAAAATTCGTCCGGGACTCCGACTTTAAAAAATTAAGAAGAAGTCACCAAAAACTGTTTCGAGCCCGGAAGACTGGCATCAGGTCCCATCCCGGAACCACGCACATGGGCCCGAAAAGTCGCGCCTGGACTCCGAGAAATTATACCGGAGTACCCAAAATCGTGCCGTGTCCCACAATGTGCGATAGGAGTCCCAAATAAACACAGCGGGACCCTAAGAGCACAACAATAGGCCAAAAATGCACCGGGTCCTCCAAAGCGTACCAAGTCTCGTAAAAAGCGGCGGGGCCCTAAAATATGCGTTGGAGCTCTAAATAAAAACACAGGAAGCTCTAAAAAAACAGGTAGCTCTAAAAAAAAAAACACACGAAGGACCTCGAAGCAAATCGGAGCCATGAGGCCGCATGGGGGCCTCAAAAACCGGCTGGGGCCATCAAAGTGCGACATTGTACTAAAAGGAAAAAATACCGGGCGCTAAATAAGCACATTTGGGTCTTGGAGAGCACGCCGGTACATAAACCAAATCGTCGGTGCACAAAAAGCAACGAAACTACAAAACAGCTGGTGTCTCAAAAGTGCCGGACCCATAACAAAAATTGGCTGGAGTCGTAAAACACACCCGTAGACGAAATAAAAAGACGGAACGGATCCAGAAAAGTACATCTAGCTAGGGTATCCGTTCGGTAGCCAATCTAAAAACGTATTGAACCAAAGAGGTGATCAAAGCTCAGCGGGTATCCTGATTTCTGAACTACCAGAATATATATATGGGAAGAAGAGAACTAATCACCGAACTGAATTCATCGAATTTTCCTAGCGAACCTCCATACGAAGCATTCCACACGCCAAGTATGGCACAAGACTATTATGTGGCAGCAATTAGCAAAACGTAGACCTAGCAGAAACCGGAGAATCGCACGAAGTGTGGCGAATGCGACGAATGCGCAAGGCGCGGGGATACACGTGCATGAACGTTGGCGTTTTGGCGACCGGGCGTTATTAACTGGAATGCCTGACATTGGAAAGTTTTATTTTTGGTGATTTATACAGGTACTTTCAACAATGTGAATTGAATTATCAAGATTCCAAAAATATTCTAACAGAATGGGGGTTAGGGTTGAAAACCGGTGACTCAGAAACAATGTTGGTGGATTGGGCCCTCTCCATAGGAGAACTAAGTTGGTGAATAATTACTTCATTTAAAAAATACAAATGGGCCCCTCTGAAAGAATAGTGGTCGAAATCTGGGTACTTACTTCAAATAGGGTAATGTGGGCCCCCTCCAAATCGGCTTCCTCCCTCCCCCCCCCCTCCCTCCTAGGGCAAATCCTAGGTATGCCACTGGATCAAATGAGGTCAATAATTAAATTTTTGATGACTTCGTGGTTCATGGATTAAATAGGCCATATCTAAGCATACAAAATGGGAATATGTATTCCGAATGCCGAAATATGTATGCATTGCCTGAAATAGGATGCATCAGCTTTAGGAATGTGATATGGGATAGGAATGTCTTAATACCTTCACTACATGTCGAACAATTGGAAGTATCCTGCGGCGACATTTTCTCGAGCAGTGTAGGTACACGTAATATCCGTAGACCAAGAGCATAATTGACTGCAGCTTGATCAGTAAGATATAATATATTGCACATAACCATAGGTGCAATAGAAAAAGCTCATTTCTTATCGGTTGGTAAATACTTTATATCCAACAATTACAATCAATCTAACAATCATCAACAGCAATCCAATCCAACCCAATGCTTTTATTCAGTCATTAAGGTCGTTTAGTTTTCCGGGACGCACACACTGAGATACAGTTCGCCGTGTCGCCGAGTGCAGGCGGTGGTCAAGGGTGGTGTAGCTCAGAGCCATCGAATGGAACCCACGAACAATCATATTCACGACCATTGCCCTGCACAATGAACATGAAGATCTTGCAAGCATCGGACGGCCGGCCGCTTGTGATGCAGCCGGCGCGCCGCGCCACCAGGCCACCGCGACGACCAAGCCCTTGTGGCAGACAACCAGTAGCCAATCGGTGGATTTTGCCCCCTCCGCAGTTCCTATGCTTATCAACGGATTTCAAAACCTCGTGTCACATGCGATGCACCGTTTAATTTTTCATGAAGTCACAAGCTTTCACTACGATATCCCTGCCCGCTTATGACATATCTTCGACAAATAGGAGGGGTTGGCGGATTCCGCCCCCCCCCCCTCCGGCGCGCGTTTGCCCATTATGTCTGTGGGCGTACACCAGATAAAATTGAATTTGTAACTGCTTGATTCCAAATCATTTTAGAATATTTCCAACTCCCCCTTCACCGATAAGAGTCGTAGTATTATATTTTAAAAGAGCCATTAAAACGTTGCGATACTTTACAGAATGCTGGATATAATAAACTGCTGCATGAACAATGAGGTTTGGATTCCTTAGATTAGAGCGTTCTCCTTTACATGCGCCGCCGCAAGTCCTATATTATCCGGCATGGCTCAGAATTGGCTAATAGTCACTGAAGACTCGACCCTATCTTGCCGGAACAGGGGAAATCGACGGCTAACGCTCTACTGACTGGGTTACCTAAGCTACATGGGCGGCAATGACTGGGCTACCTGGACTACCTGGGCTAACTGGGCGGCAATGTCTGGGCTACCTGGACGGCAATGTACAGTTATGTCCAACTGTTCATGCTCATTGGTGTTTTCATTGTTTCTTTTTCTTTCCTACGAACTTCACGTATGTGCGGTTTATTTGTTACTCACCCGCTATGGTCCATCAAAAATGGTAAATTTGTATTAAAAGTTTTTTTTTTGGGGGGTGGGGTATTTTTTTTGGGAATACCATGTTTATGAAGGTGACTAAGATGATGGGACCACTTATTTTCTGTGATAATGCTTATTTTTCAGGTTGTGAGCAAAATAGTGCCAAAAGGGGCTTTGAGTTAGCTAACATAGCATAAAAAGAGGTGTTAAAAAAATAAAATAGGAATGCAACATAACCTAACCGAACCTAGCCTAACCTACCTTTGGAGAAGAAAAAAATGTATAAAAAAGAAAAATGTCAAGCAATATATTTTCTGAAAATTCTCAAACTAAAAAAGAAACGTAACCTAACCCAACCTAACCTAAGCTAACCTTAGCTGCTTTTGAAGAAAAAATCTTTTTTTTTCTTTTTTGTGAAAAAAGGACACTTTTCGGTATTATTGTGCATTAAAATGGTAACAAGAAAAGTTTGTACATGCATTTGCCTCCATAAAGCAAATAAATGGGCTAGCTTTGGTTAGGTTAGGTTAGTTTAGGTATTTTTAACTTGTCAAATTTGTATTTTAAAAATCACAAAAAATCAATTTGCACAGAAAATAGTCCCATCATCTTAGTCACCTTCATAAACATGGTATTCTGAAGACAAATTCAAAAAAACACCTTTTAAGGCAAAAAATACCTTAAAAATGTGCTTGCACCAGATGACTATCAATACAAATTGGTCGTAGGAACACACATCATACTTTTTGGAAAGACAGCATGTCGGTGGCTTCCGTGAAGGTGTTTTTTTTATGGGAAGGGAGGACATGTGCATAGATGAGGCTTCGGGAATGCTCAAATTGTAGGCGAAGATCATCTTTGGAATTTACTGCTGGGTTATTCAGCGTTTGCACCCAAGCTTCTCGTGCAAACTTAACGGAGGGCAGGGTGGAAAAGGGATAGCCCGCTCATCATCCCCGTCTGTTGTACTAAGCGGGGACACTGGACTTTGTCCCTCTTCGCGGAAAGAATTGACGACCTACCAATGGGTAGAAAGCATGCGTATTGGATGGATAAATTTGCCTGGTAAGGCATCTGGTTCAGTGCGGCATGTCCTACACACCATTTTATCGCCCGTGAAATGCGACAGTGATACAAAACGAGAAACGTGCTTTGGACCAGCGTCTTTTGTTCATTCATGTTCACGCAGGTACTGAAGTACTGTTTTGAACAATGCAGTCGATTTGTACACATCGTTAGCCTGCAATTTGGCAGGAGTCTATTAAAGCCAACCGCATTTCATTTCCGAGCCGCGATCGCATGCACGAGGGTACCTTGTGAGCCGGCCTGCACGGAGCAGCTCGGGAACAGGCACGGCGCTGCCGCACGGCCGAAACATGGCGTGCACGCGTCAAATGCATCACATTGGCTCGCCAGGCCCGACCGATCACCTCTGGCCTGCCAAATACCAGCGCACGTGCGCCGTCCACCGGCCCGAATCACGACTGGCGCACACAAACATCAATCAGCCTTTCATTGCGCAGCGACCGTGGTCACAAAACAACGCTGGCGCCAGTGTCAGCAGGCTCGTCCAGCTTGGTACGTTCAACTGCTCTTCACCGGTGTGCTTTTCTGACTTTTCACGGTAGGTGGATTCACGATAGGTGGATTCACGTATTCACTTGCCACCATACGGTGTCGTCATATCTGCCTGGGTGGATGCCGCTATCACGGAGGAGAAGCTTGCCACCATACGGTTTCGTCATATCTGCCTGGGTGGATGCCGCTATCACGGAGGAGTAGCTTGCCACCATACGGTGTCGTCATATCTGCCTGGGTGGATGCCGCTATCACGGAGGAGTAGCTTGCCACCATACGGTGTCGTCATATCTGCCTGGGTGGATGCCGCTATTACGGAGGAGTAGCTTGCCACCATACGGTGTCGTCATATCTGCCTGGGTGGATGCCGCTATCACGGAGGAGTAGCTTGCCACCATGAGGTGTCGTCATATCTGCCTGGGTGGATGCCGCTATTACGGAGGAGAAGCTTGCCACCATACGGTGTCGTCATATCTGCCTGGGTGGATGCCGCTATTACGGAGGAGAAGCTTGCCACCATACGGTGTCGTCATATCTGCCTGGGTGGATGCCGCTATTACGGAGGAGTAGCTTGCCACCATACGGTGTCGTCATATCTGCCTGGGTGGATGCCGCTATCACGGAGGAGTAGCTTGCCACCATGAGGTGTCGTCATATCTGCCTGGGTGGACGCCGCTATTACGGAGGAGTAGCTTGCCACCATACGGTGTCGTCATATCTGCCTGGGTGGATGCCGCTATCACGGAGGAGTAGCTTGCCACCATGAGGTGTCGTCATATCTGCCTGGGTGGATGCCGCTATTACGGAGGAGAAGCTTGCCACCATACGGTGTCGTCATATCTGCCTGGGTGGATGCCGCTATTACGGAGGAGTAGCTTGCCACCATACGGTGTCGTCATATCTGCCTGGGTGGATGCCGCTATCACGGAGGAGTAGCTTGCCACCATGAGGTGTCGTCATATCTGCCTGGGTGGATGCCGCTATTACGGAAGAGAAGCTTGCCACCATACGGTGTCGTCATATCTGCCTGGGTGGATGCCGCTATTACGGAGGAGTAGCTTGCCACCATGAGGTGTCGTCATATCTGCCTGGATGGATGCCCATTACGGAGGGTAGTCCCCATGAGGTGTCGTCATATCTGCCTGGGTGGATGCCGCTATCACGGAGGAGTAGCTTGCCACCATGAGGTGTCGTCAGATCTGCCTGGGCGGATGCCACTACCACGGATGAGTAACTATTATTGAGCGTGATTCGTTGGTTGTAGCGATACTGTCGACACCGACAACATGGACGCAACAGCAATCGAACGTTTAAATGGTATGAGCCGTTGTTTGTTCCAACAAAGAACGAATGTTAATACTCGCGTCCACTAACTGGCACCCGAATAACATCGTTCAGCATATCGCAATGGTTATGAATGGTACATGCATGCAAATTAATTACATGACTGCTGTACGCCCGCGCAAGGCGGTAATTGTGGCCGGTGGATTCAACTCGTGCCCACTAAGCCATCGTCAGTACATGGTGTGTGTGTGTGGGGGGGGGGGTGATACAACCCCTCCAGTTTTGAAAGTGATATCAATATCCTTTTGAAAAACCTACAATCCCTGCAGATGCCCACTAAAGTTTTTTTTGCAACCACGGGAAAATGGTGCTTGACAGCGTGCCACCGGTTGGCATAGCTAATGAGACATTCGTTGACCTTTTGACATGTACAATTGAGGTTGCTATTTCAAGCCATTGAGTCGTGACGTTACAAAAAGGAACATGTCAGGGTGTTTTTGGCTGAAATCGCAAATTGTAGGCAATTAATCACACTTATGTTCCTGAACACGAGCGCCGGAGAGGAACATATAATTAGAGAGCATATTGGCGTTTAAAATTACTGTGTTGATATGGTATTCAGAACGCAAATTTTTAGCACTAGTCGCGACAGTGCTAAAACACAAATTAACGAATCCATACACCTTCGTAATATGCATCTTCTTAACACCATGATCGGCTCTTGGCCACTAGTAAATCCAAGTGGTTAACTTGCATTGAGGCACGCACATGACTGAAGAAGCTTTCAAGAAGGAGCAGACGTAGATGCTCTTGTATGTGATGGCTTTGTAGTGTGGGAAACTGCGATGGGGTGGAGTTGAGGGGGTCGTGTTTTTTCAAGTGAATCATGCATGCTCAACGGAGTCCATGACTGGTATGTGACGAGAGGGTTTCGCTTGATCAGTATATTTGGCGAGATATTCTGGCGAGAAACGTGATATGCAATCGAGGAGCCTTTGCGTGTATCACGATACTTACGAATGAAAAAGAGAAGAAAAATCGTTCACGCCCAGGTACGTCGTATCTACACCAGTTGATGTCATGAATTCGTATGCAATCAATTGATTGTGGGCTTTTGCAGTCCTATTGACACGGTCTTGGCGACCTACGTATGGATGTGGAAAATGTTGCACTTGTTCGATAAGTGCTAATAGTTTTCATCTGCAGTGCTGTTTTGTCTGGTAACAGAAGTGCAAAGTTTATACCTGAATTGAAGGTGGCTTTCAAGCAAATTATTATAATTGTTCTCTAGGCCCTTTCGATTCAGAATTCTAACAATATATCAGCATGTTTCCGACCAGCCTTGTGATTGTCATAATATCTTTTTGATGCCAAGAGGTGCTATGATTGTGCTCCTAAGCCATTCAACTCAGGAATTGGGCATGCTTATCTACAAATAATAATGCGTTCGTAATTATCATTAGTCAAAGATGGAAGGGGAGGGGTGGAACAATGTTTACTTTTGAAGGCTTCTCAAGTTGAGGGGAAAACTTTCCTTCAACTAGATACGATTTTGCGCCTCTGCTGCGTAGAAAGGTGCCAAGTACCCACCAGTACCCACCAACCTTCCGTGGTAGCAAAGCATGCCGTATTGTGCAGCATGGGAATAATAAATAACACCTCATGGGGCCAGTGAAATACACTTTCTCGGACCAAGGTCTTCGACTCTTTGTTGCAAGACCCGTCGGTTTAAATCCCGCAACCGGCAGAATTTTCGAGTCCACCCGCGACCAATCGGCGTTAGAGGTCGGCGACGCTGTAAAACCGAACAGTGGAGTCCGTCGTAAAAACTCAAGGTTCTTCTTCTTGGGGATTTTCTTTTGTACTTTATCCTCGTGTAGAAGTCAATCTTTCGTTTTTAGTTTCCTACGGCGGCACTCTCTTCAAGAATTCGCAGCACACAAGTCCCCTTTTGTAGTTACCCTTGACCAGTTAGTGACCATCGATGCCTGCCCTTTATTTATAAGCTATTCGAGTGCCACTGCGCCGAATTTTGGATCAACTCCGATACTCTTACGCTTGTTCCTCGATTAATTATTCGATCCTCTAGTTTCAAAGCTAATCACTTATACTCTCACTCATTACATGATACTACTATTCCCAGTGTGAGGATTGATATTAACCCTCGATGCTAGTCGTAGCCCCATGCTTATCCTTTGCATAGTCTTCGCTCCACACAGTCGTTGTTCCATGATTTAACATTCATACGCTGCTCCTAGAAAGCCGATGATTATAACTGGAATGCAGCTTGTTCTCTTCATTGGCTCTTCCATAAACATCAATCCGCTGAAGATATGTTGGGCTACCTAACATGCTGTCGCTTTCTAATAAAACTGTTTCTTTTACCCTTTAAAAAATTTTTTTTTTTCCCTTTTTTTTTTTTTTTTTTTTTTTTAGATTTTTATTTTTATTTTTTTTTTCTTTTTTTTTTTTTTTTTTAAAAAAAATTTTTTTTTTTTTTACCACCCCCCCAGCCTTTTTTAGGGGGGGGGTGGGGGTTTTTTTTTCTCCCCTGTTGTGGTTGTTGCTCCTTTTTAAAAAAAAAAGGGGCTCTCCAGCACATTTGAGCATCCCAGATGTCCATGATATTAGCAACACATTCGCATTCGCATTCAGCATCCTATTCGCATACTCTCCGAATTCGTTCATTTTTTCAGGATATGATCTTCGTCGCTTGCAAAAGTAAGGCAAACAACGATTCTTCAGTAGGACGAGCGGTTCGATCTCCAGAGGTCCAGAGAGGTCACTCGGGTCAAAAACGGTGTACCGTATAAAATTCGAAGTATTTCACTTAGCCGAATGATTCCAACGCCTAGATGTCCGCTGTCCATCAAAGATGCAGCACATCGAATTACGTGAACTTCAATGTCACAGTTTGACCTCAGGTCACCGAAGTTGGTTTTACTCATGCACTATATCTATTTACGGGGTACCGAATAAAATCATGGTGACACATTGGATATACCTGATTTTTGCAGGTCATAGTCTACATAGCACGTACATAGAGCACATCAATCAAAATGACCCATTATGGCCACTGATTCATCACCGTTCGCCAAAAATGCCCCAAAATGCAACTATACCAAATTCTTGTGTACCCGATAATTTCCGCAAAATTTTACTTGGCACGACGAAAAAACACCCAGACATTGGTTATGGCCCATGGATGCAGCACATTGAAGCATCTGGCCTACAATCTCATAGTTTGAGCTATATTCGCAAAATACTGTTTTGACCACGCATTATTGCCATCTACGGGGTACCTGATAATACCCTCCTAAATACATTCATCGGATGGACATTAGCGCCAAAAAATCTCCCATCGGACAAGAAAGCAGCACATCCAAGCATGTCACCTTCAAGCTCACCATTTGACCTCAGGTCAACTTAGACTTTAACATTACACCCTATGGGAATATCACGGTGTACCGAATACAATTTCCCTGAATACATTTATCGGATGGATATTAGCGTCGAATAATCGCCCACCGAGCAAGGACGCAGCACATCCGAGCACGTGCCCGTCAGCGCAAGCGTTTGACCTCAGGTCAGGTTTTATGAAATTCAGAAAAAGAAAGTAGTCCACTTGGGTACCGTATGTGGGCCAAACGAAGCATTGAATGTAGACTATCTCAACACTGATGCATGCACTAGCAACACAAGAAGCAGCACACTGCGTGACCTGACCTCTATCGATGACGCATGCGTCCAATTCAACAACGCATTCAGAAACGAATTCACAAATGTTCTCCGATTCGTCTGAACATTTGACACAACCTTCGCAGACTTACCCGTACATGCATCCCGAAACCATTTTCTGCTACGACGAACCATTTCACCTTCAGAGGCGAAAAGGTCAGCCAGGTCAAATCTGGGGTACCGCATAACTTGCCGGAGAATTCACTTATTGGAATCATTCAAACGCTTGTGCCACCGCTATCATCGTGGCATGCAGCACACCAAGTCAACTGGTCACTCGAGGTCACCATTTGACCTCAGGTCAACGAAGACTTTAACATTACACCCTATGGGAATATCACGGTGTACCGAATACAATTTTCCTGAATACATTTATCGGATGGATATTACCGTCGAAGAATCGCCCACCGAGCAAGGACGCAGCACATCCGAGCATGTGACCATCAGCGTCAGCGTTTGACCTCAGGTCAGGTTTAACGAAATTCGGAATTTTTTTCTTCTGAATTTCATAAAACCTGATCTAAAGTCAAACGCTTGCGCTGACGGGCACGTGCTCGGATGTGCTGCGTCCTTGCTCGGTGGGCGATTATTCGACGCTAATATCCATCCGATAAATGTATTCAGGGAAATTGTATTCGGTACACCGTGATATTCCCATAGGGTGTAATGTTAAAGTCTTCGTTGACCTGAGGTCAAATGGTGACCTCGAGTGACCAGTTGACTTGGTGTGCTGCATGCCACGATGATAGCGGTGGCACAAGCGTTTGAATGATTCCAATAAGTGAATTATCCGGCAAGTTATGCGGTACCCCAGATTTGACCTGGCTGACCTTTTCGCCTCTGAAGGCGAAATGGTTCGTCGTAGCAGAAAATGGTTTCGGGATGCATGTACGGGTATGTCTGCGAAGGTTGTGTCAAATTTTCAGACGAATCGGAGAACATTGGTGAATTCGTTTCTGAATGCGTTGTTGAATGGGACGCTAGTGCTACCTGATGAAATGCGTCATCGATAGAGGTCAGGTCACGCAGTGTGCTGCTTCTTGTGTTGCTAGTGCATGCATCAGTGTTGAGATAGTCTACATTCAATGCTTCGTTTGGCCCACATACGGTACCCAAGTGGACTACTTTCTTTTTCTGAATTTCGTAAAACCTGACCTGAGGTCAAACGCTGACGCTGACGGTCACATGCTCGGATGTGCTGCGTCCTTGCTCGGTGGGCGATTATTCGACGCTAATATCCATCCGATAAATGTATTCAGGAAAATTGTATTCGGTACACCGTGATATTCCCATAGGGTGTAATGTTAAAGTCTAAGTTGACCTGAGGTCAAATGGTGAGCTTGAAGGTGACATGCTTGGATGTGCTGCTTTCTTGTCCGATGGGAGATTTTTTGGCGCTAATGTCCATCCGATGAATGTATTTAGGAGGGTATTATCAGGTACCCCGTAGATGGCAATAATGCGTGGTCAAAACAGTATTTTGCGAATATAGGTCAAACTATGAGATTGTAGGCCAGATGCTTCAATGTGCTGCATCCATGGGCCATAACCAATGTCTGGGTGTTTTTTTCGTCGTGCCAAGTAAAATTTTGCGGAAATTATCGGGTACACAAGAATTTGGTATAGTTGCATTTTTGGGGCATTTTTGGCGAACGGTGATGAATCAGTGGCCATAATGGGTCATTTTGATTGATGTGCTCTATGTACGTGCTATGTAGACTATGACCTGCAAAAATCAGGTATATCCAATGTGTCACCATGATTTTATTCGGTACCCCGTAAATAGATATAGTGCATGAGTAAAACCAACTTCGGTGACCTGAGGTCAAACTGTGACATTGAAGTTCACGTAATTCGATGTGCTGCATCTTTGATGGACAGCGGACATCTAGGCGTTGGAATCATTCGGCTAAGTGAAATACTTCGAATTTTATACGGTACACCGTTTTTGACCCGAGTGACCTCTCTGGACCTCTGGAGATCGAACCGCTCGTCCTACTGAAGAATCGTTGTTTGCCTTACTTTTGCAAGCGACGAAGATCATATCCTGAAAAAATGAACGAATTCGGAGAGTATGCGAATAGGATGCTGAATGCGAATGCGAATGCGTTGCTAATATCATGGACATCCCAGTCCGCAGAAATGCTGCTAACAATATAATATATATATATATATATATATATATATATATATATATATATATATATATATATATAGATATATATATATAGATATATATATATATATACATATATATATATATATATATATATATATATATATATATATATATATATATATATATATATATATATATATATATATATATATATATATATATATATTTATTTATTTATTTATTTATTTATTTATTTATGTATGTATTCCGCCCCTGAATATATAATGGAGGATCGTGGCCCAATGCCCGCCAAGTATGGTACTGCCCTCACCGCCAATAAGAATGATGCATGCCAAGTCACCTAAATCTCCCCTACCTTAAGGTACATTTGGAGTAGGCTTCTCAGCAGAACGGTTTGTGCTTTCCCCATTTCAGACATTATGAGCAGGCGAAATGAGCTGTATTCAAAGTGTAAAGCTCTAAAGTAGGTGACTGGAAGTATTTTGTTGAAAATCACGCACGCCAATTAATAGGAATAGGCACTTCGAATTTTCACCCAGTTTTAATAACCCAACTTCCTCAACGACGCTGTTGACAATTATAACAATCAGGGTAAGGTTGTCTTGAATACAAATTAAGCATAATCTAACCCAACCAAGCTTAGCCTCCCATGTAAGGGAGGGTTTTGAGAAGAAAAAATATAAAAATTACCCAAAAAAGTGGGAAAAATCACATTTTCTTTATAATTTTAAAGCACTTTTTTGTTCACAAAATGTTGCGTTGGCTAGGTTAGATTTAAGTTATGTCAGGTTTTTACATATAAAAATTATGACGGAACGAATAATTAGGCATTTTTCCATTTTATCAATTATTCCTAACATTGGACGTTAGGCTATGTTAGATTAGGCTATATTGCATTTTTAACCTTATTTTTATGCTTTTACCTAACTCCAAGCACGTTTTCGTGTCATTTCGCCTGCCAACTGAAAGGTAGGCATTTGCAAAGGAAATAAGTGGTTACATCATGTTAACCAAATCCATAAGCATTGCATTGGTAAATGAAATTCAAAGGATTCACAATGCACCTTAGAGCACAAATTTACCAACACTATTGTGCTTTAGATTATTCACAAGATAAGGATTCCACACATTTTACCACCATGACGCAAAAAGGTTACTTTTGGTTAGGCTAGTTTTTCTAGTTGGCAAATGCTTTAAAAAAATTAGTTTAAAAATTGTCTACTTTTTCTTCAAAGATAGGTTAAGTCAGGTTAGTTTAGGTTAAGCTACGTTTTTAGGTTGAACAAAAAAACAAATACTTATTTATACATGTATGAGATTTTTTCCTCTTTAATGTTTCCCCCTAGATAGGCGGCTAGGCTAGGCTAGGTAGATTAAGTTAAGTTATAATTCATATTTATTTTAAAGAATATTTTATGCTGTTTCCTAACTGAAGGCTTCTTTTTGGTGTTAAGTTTTTGCCTGCCAACTGAAGAGTGAGCATTTGCACCGAAAATTAGTGGTCACATCATATTAACCACACTCATAAGCCTTGCATTGGAGAAAGGAATTCTAAGAATTCATAAAACGCCTTAAAGCACAAATTTACCGTATCTCTGGCCTAAGTTTTTCATTGTTCCATTTGATGCCATCCCAGTCTCTCCCATCTCCAGTTGCTTTTTGACCTAAGGTATCTAAGGTATCTAACTTAGGCAGTACGTGTCAGCTTTATATACTGGTAAGCGGTGCTCGGAAAGGAATGTTTATGTCCAGTTATAAAAAGAACACTGAGCACGAGACCGGAAGTCTAGTGCAAAATATATTTCCATATGTGTAAATATGTAATGGTGCAGACGAGTGGGATGGTAACACGTCTCGTCGTAATCTCAACTTTCCATCTAGGTCCATGTTGTTGCATGCTTAAGCATTCCGAAAATGGGGCGGTACATTCGACATACATCGTGCAATAGACCCAGATTCGGAGGATCTGTGTGCTGGTAATAATGCGATGATACCAGCTCAAAACTCGCGCGTGCAGTCGATGGCCGTAATGTTGTAGAGACAATCGAAGAAACAGCACCGTGCCTACGAAGCACATGGCCCAAAGGCATGTAGTCGGGCGGTTAGCATATTCTCCGACATCCGGCTTGCCCAAGGCATGCAGTTGGAATTAAATTCGAATGAATGACTCTGAAGTCTTGACAGCGAGGAAATCTTGTAGATCAGGCAAAGATTTCCAAGGACCGATAGATTTTACCCGGAATAGCCGCAGCGCTGGCCCAAAGCCACTTACGGTCTCTGTGCATATGAAGCTGATATGGTTTGCAAGTCATACTTCAGTTGACGCCAATGAATTTAGCGTGAAAGTTCGGCGGCAGACGTAGGTGCTATTACACGTTAACAGATCGCTAGAAGAATCAGTCTGGGTGCCTTCTGTACATCCGCATGAGGTAAGGGTCGGATACAAGCTGGCTACGATTCCCTATCAGATTCTTTTGCTATGCCAGGTTTTCCTTTCTGTCGAGCAGTAATGGCTGTATTTCAAGCTGTTACCGTGCGATAATAACTATAAGCAGGCGAACTGAACCAAGAACGCTAGAATGGAAATAAACTATTAATGCCGCGCTCATTTTCTCCCACCGAAAACTACTTAGCAGATGCGTTCCATGACAGATCGACCAAATATTTTCAAATGTTATACCCACTAAGTTTGTATTTGGACCACAATTGGTGTACATGGTAATCTTGTGCTCTGAACACGCCTGCACAAGTTTTAGCGTGATTCGGCTAACGATTTCGAAGTTATAGCCTCCGGCAGTATTTTGAGGTCATACAACAAGGGTATCTTTTGCGATAGATATATCATCGTTAATGAAGGAAGTGTGATATATTGTGCATATTTGAGAAGGAAAATGATTAAAGAAAACATATCCGTGATAAAATGTCAACAATTATCACGTTTGACCTCGTGACGCATGACCTCGTGACCTTGTGACCTTCTGCGACCACAAGTCCATTGAAATTGATCAGTTTGATGGCCGAAATACTAACGGGCTTGATTTGGCTGACATATAAAAACATTAAAAATTCGTTTTGCTATTAAATATCCCATATAGTCGTCCGTTCTCTATGGTTTTATCAATTTGCGATTTTCTGAACAGACGGAGTTCGAGTAAGTTTTCTCCCATTGGACAGAACTACGGGGAGCGAACAATGAAATAAAAAGGGTGATATAAAAACGTTTGCTTAACAAAAAAAAATATTTCAAACTTATTCATGCAAGTCTTATAGTTTGTCTTAATATACTTCACAAAGTTCAAGGTCACCCATTACCGATAGGTCATCCATGGGCTTATTTATGCGTGACGACGTAATTTTACTTCGGAACATCTCGTGGTCTGGTAATCGAAAAATCTGATCATATTCAACCTTGCTGGCCTCACAACAAGAAGTACAATGATGTCTTCATTCTACCTGTAGGCATTACTTACATAGACATACAGTCGAATCCTTATCGTAATGGAAACACATACATTTTGTCATGGCATATATAGCGTGTTCACGAAGACATGAACGTTTTCTCAAATTGCCTGTGGTTTCATTGTTCACATTTTGGGCACTCCCTGCATATTGCACATTATTGCACATTATTGCACTGAACGAAGCAGTGCAACATATATAACGATGGAATAGAACAACAACAAAAAATCAGAGGATGAGAACTTGTTTTTCCAACTTACACATTTGTAGCTCTACAATGCACCTCTTGTAGTTTTATTAACATGGGTTGACTATTTTATGATCACAATAGTGTCGTACCTTATTTCCGTTTAACGGAGTAATTTTACTTCAAAACATCTGGTAGTTACCTACAACAGTTACTGAACGCCATCACACATGACAACGATGCAGTCTGACCATATTCGACCATGACATGACAACAAGACATGACAACAAGACATGAAAAGACATGACAACAAGACATGACAACAAGACATGACAACAAGACATGACAACAAGACATGAAAACAAGACATGACAACAAGACATGACAGCAAACATGACAGAAAGACATGACAACAAGACATGACAACAAGACATGACAACAAGACATGACAACAAGACATGACAAAAATGACAACAAGACATGACAACAAGACATGACAACAAGACATGACAACAAGACATGACAACAAGACATGACAACAAGACATGACAACAAGACATGACAACAAGACATGACAACAAGACATGACAACAAGACATGACAACAAGACATGACAACAAGACATGACAACAAGACATGACAACAAGACATGACAACAAGACATGACAACAAGACATGACAACAAGACATGACAACAAGACATGAAAAGACATGACAACAAGACATGACAACAAGACATGACAACAAGACATGACAACAAGACATGACAACAAGACATGACAACAAGACATGACAACAAGACATGACAACAAGACATGACAACAAGACATGACAACAAGACATGACAACAAGACATGAAAAGACATGACAACAAGACATGACAACAAGACATGACAACAAGACATGACAACAAGACATGACAACAAGACATGACAACAAGACATGACAACAAGACATGACAACAAGACATGACAACAAGACATGAAACAAAAATGACAACAAGACATGACAACAAGACATGACAACAAGACATGACAACAAGACATGACAACAAGACATGACAACAAGACATGACAACAAGACATGACAACAAGACATGACAACAAGACATGACAACAAGACATGACAACAAGACATGACAACAAGACATGACAACAAGACATGACAACAAGACATGACAACAAGACATGACAACAAGACATGACAACAAGACATGACAACAAGACATGACAACAAGACATGACAACAAGACATGACAACAAGACATGACAACAAGACATGACAAAAACTGACAACAAGACATGACAACAAGACATGACAACAAGACATGACAACAAGACATGACAACAAGACATGACAACAAGACATGACAACAAGACATGACAACAAGACATGACAACAAGACATGACAACAAGACATGACAACAAGACATGACAACAAGACATGACAACAAGACATGACAACAAGACATGACAACAAGACATGACAACAAGACATGACAACAAGACATGACAACAAGACATGACAACAAGACATGACAACAAGACATGAAAAGACATGACAACAAGACATGACAACAAGACATGACAACAAGACATGACAACAAGACATGACAACAAGACATGACAACAAGACATGACAACAAGACATGACAACAAGACATGACAACAAGACATGACAACAAGACATGACAACAAGACATGACAACAAGACATGACAACAAGACATGACAACAAGACATGACAACAAGACATGACAACAAGACATGACAACAAGACATGACAACAAGACATGACAACAAGACATGACAACAAGACATGACAACAAGACATGACAACAAGACATGACAACAAGACATGACAACAAGACATGACAACAAGACATGACAACAAGACATGACAACAAGACATGACAACAAGACATGACAACAAGACATGACAACAAGACATGACAACAAGACATGACAACAAGACATGACAACAAGACATGACAACAAGACATGACAACAAGACATGACAACAAGACATGACAACAAGACATGACAACAAGACATGACAACAAGACATGACAACAAGACATGACAACAAGACATGACAACAAGACATGACAACAAGACATGACAACAAGACATGACAACAAGACATGACAACAAGACATGACAACAAAACACAACAAGACATGACAACAAGACATGACAACAAGACATGACAACAAGACATGACAACAAGACATGACAACAAGACATGACAACAAGACATGACAACAAGACATGACAACAAGACATGACAACAAGACATGACAACAAGACATGACAACAAGACATGACAACAAGACATGACAACAAGACATGACAACAAGACATGACAACAAGACATGACAACAAGACATGACAACAAGACATGACAACAAGACATGACAACAAGACATGACAACAAGACATGACAACAAGACATGACAACAAGACATGACAACAAGACATGACAACAAGACATGACAACAAGACATGACAACAAGACATGACAACAAGACATGACAACAAGACATGACAACAAGACATGACAACAAGACATGAAAAGACATGACAACAAGACATGACAACAAGACATGACAACAAGACATGACAACAAGACATGACAACAAGACATGAAAAGACATGACAACAAGACATGAAAAGACATGACAACAAGACATGACAACAAGACATGACAACAAGACATGACAACAAGACATGACAACAAGACATGACAACAAGACATGACAACAAGACATGACAACAAGACATGACAACAAGACATGACAACAAGACAAAACAACAAAAGACAACAAGACATGACAACAAGACATGACAACAAGACATGACAACAAGACATGACAACAAGACATGACAACAAGACATGACAACAAGACATGACAACAAGACATGACAACAAGACATGACAACAAGACATGACAACAAGACATGACAACAAGACATGACAACAAGACATGACAACAAGACATAAAAAGACATGACAACAAGACATGACAACAAGACATGACAACAAGACATGACAACAAGACATGACAACAAGACATGACAACAAGACATGACAACAAGACATGACAACAAGACATGACAACAAGACATGACAACAAGACATGACAACAAGACATGACAACAAGACATGACAACAAACAAGACATGACAACAAGACATGACAACAAGACATGACAACAAGACATGAAAAGACATGACAACAAGACATGACAACAAGACATGACAACAAGACATGACAACAAGACATGACAACAAGACATGACAACAAGACATGACAACAAGACATGACAACAAGACATGACAACAAGACATGACAACAAGACATGACAACAAGACATGACAACAAGACATGACAACAAGACATGACAACAAGACATGACAACAAGACATGACAACAAGACATGACAACAAGACATGACAACAAGACATGACAACAAGACATGACAACAAGACATGACAACAAGACATGAAAAGACATGACAACAAGACATGACAACAAGACATGACAACAAGACATGACAACAAGACATGACAACAAGACATGACAACAAGACATGACAACAAGACATGACAACAAGACATGACAACAAGACATGACAACAAGACATGACAACAAGACATGACAACAAGACATAACAACAAGACATGAAAAGACATGACAACAAGACATGACAACAAGACATGACAACAAGACATGACAACAAGACATGACAACAAGACATGACAACAAGACATGACAACAAGACATGACAACAAGACATGAAAACAAGACATGACAACAAGACATGACAACAAGACATGACAACAAGACATGACAACAAGACATGACAACAAGACATGACAACAAGACATGACAACAAGACATGACAACAAGACATGACAACAAGACATGACAACAAGACATGACAACAAGACATGACAACAAGACATGACAACAAGACATGACAACAGGACATGACAACAAGACATGAAAAGACATGACAACAAGACATGACAACAAGACATGACAACAAGACATGACAATAAGAAGTACAATTATGCTTTCTTTCCACCTGCAGAGGGGCGTAGGATCCTATTAATTTTGGAGGGCTCCAGCCCCAAACCTGCAGCTCAGCGCCCCCCCCCCCCACTTTGGAAGTGAAACCAACCCATGTACAATTCAAGCAATGCTGCATAACTGTCGAGTGCGATATACTACTCGTGCTCAACCTAGGCAGGTGTAAGATTGCCCAAAATTTTAAGGAGTGGTGACGATATTATCGCGGTTCTTCAAAGTGTTCTTTAGTATTGGTGGTGCCTGTCCTCTTTGATAAATTGAAATAGCACAAGCAATCCCATTTTAAGTTTTCTCAAATCGATAATCACACTCGTCATTTAGCACTGATCGCAATGTGGAGTTTTCTATGATGATTACATGTTGTTTCTTTTCGTACTGTTATTAATCCGTTTTGGTCCACGGTAATTTGAAGTAACATATATACATGTCATAAAACAATAATGAAATTAGGCACAACGCGAAGCGAAAGGTGAAGAAGTCGTTTCGGCACTAAGTAGATTCTCCATATTCAGTAGTATTTTTATTAACCATTTCCTGATTATTTTATCCCCGGTTGGGCTACATTCATGAAAAAGTGCAAAAAAGGAAAGTAATATTTAGGAAAGGAACTATTTTCAAGATGGCAGAGTAAAGTGGCCCCAAAATACGGGAAGCAGTTTGCAGTTGGTGGTACCATAGGTTGATCGACCCAGGGCTGAGCACCCCCAACTGTTCCTGCGATCCTAGGATTGCAAGATCACTACACCCCTGAGAGTATCATATATATATGGCGTACAGTCGAACACTTATTGCAAGCCACTCTTTGCTCTCACAGTGAACGTAAGCTGTGCCTAGAAACATCTTTTACACAGCCTTCGTGTGACTTCATTATTCACGTGCTTGGGACACTGTGCATGTGGACATTCCGCATGGGATACTGTACTACACAATGGCACATATGTTATGTAAATGAAGACAGATCAAACGGCGTTGATTTTGCTTTGATTACCAAACCATTACAAACGGCGTCGATTTCGAAGTTCGCCCAAACCGAATTTTGGTGGTGAAAATGAAACAAACGGCGTGGGCACCTTAGGAATTAACAAAATATTATCGGAAATTCCGAAAAAGACAAAATTTCCAAGGTTGTGTTTCTGCGGGTTGGGTGAAATAGGACGTTTTCAGGCCGATTTGTGCTTTATGGTGACTGCAACGCCTAGTAGGCCATCATATCTGGTAATAAAAGCGGGGCAAGCAGCTTAGATTTCCGGAAATGGCTTTTTGAGATAGTAAACATCAATTGACAGATGATTTTAAGACGACATCGGAAAAAAACTGGGCCTGGCGCATCGCTTTGGTCTTGGATTTTTTAATCGGCAAAGTTTTTTGGCGAGTTAGTTTTGAAATTGCATGTGCATTCAGAAATTTGTATGGCTTGCATATAGCATATTTTAGGGATCTCTCAACAGGTACAGATAGCCAGCAGCCAATCGGAACATATTTTCCTTGATGGAAAGCCAATTTTCAGTTCAAGCATTTCCGCAAGATGAATTTTATATATTTGTCGATTTTGGCATGTTTTGTTCTTCTAAGCCTGCTAGAGTTCTGAATTTTGTTCGTATCAAATTTCGCTTCGGTGTATCATTTTCATTTCTAACGCTGATTGTGAAAAAGCTTAAAAAATCGGAGTAATTTAAAACAAATATTTCCAAATATTTAAAATTGGAAATTTCACACACATTGCAAAATCTCTGGTAATGTCAAGATCGCTCACGTTTTCAATGGGGCTTACCGATACTTCAACAACATTTTGTGTTATTCGCTTTGTATGGCGACGATAAGGATCGACACAGGGACTATCATCATTGCTTGTGGCGTTTATGCACGTCGAAAAAAAATCCCCACGTCCTCTTTCCACCAGGCGTTTTCGAAAACCGACTCGTACACTGCTCCGGCTCCGCGAACCTTGTTATCGTGCCCTCCCCAGTGTCAACCCTTATGTTGTCCGCCGTCATCAACGTCGGCGCCTTTATCTCCTTCGGAACCGCCACCAGGCAAGAGAGTATTGAGCTATGTACGGATGGGGAGTAGGGATATATGTACGGAGTACGGATGGGGTGGAAGGGAAGTCATACGTGAGACGAACACCTCGGCTTTTATTTGCCTTTAACACATAGCCATCAGCAGTCCTCAGAGTCGCAATGATTTTTTAGCACAAAATGATAAACCTGCCAACACTTGATCGCTGACATGAAGTGATCCTCATGTTTGTTATAGGTACCTACCTACCACGCCAGATTCAATATGTAGGTAATGGAACCTGATTCAATAGGGTCTGGCTGCTTTGTTTCGATGTGTGATGTTACACAATACACCTCAGTTGTTCCGAGGTACAATTGCGTCGCTACGCATAAATAAACCCATGGGTGACCTATCGGTAATTAGTGACCTTGAAATTCGTGATGGTATTTAAGCAAAGCTATAAAATCTACAAGAGCTATTAATGTGTTTTCTTAGAAAAAACGTTTTCCAGTCATATGTCTGTATGTCATTGTTCTACCTCATGTAGCTTTCCAATGGAAGAAAGCTTACACGAAATCCGTCCTACCCGAAAAACGCTAAATCGCAAAATGTCATGAGGAGCGGACGGTCATATCGGATGTTTATAAGAACATATTTGTTTATTTTTTGTTTGGTCAGCGAAATCATGCCCACTTTTATTTCCGTCGGCAAAGTTGTCAATTTTGATGGGCTGTGGGTCACGGGAGGTCACGAGGTCATGAGGTCGCGATTTCAAATGCAGGAAATATTGATATTGTATTTCGGGAATGTTTCAGTTGATCCTTTTTCTTCTGAATTATATATCGTTTGCCACCCTGTCTGTTTCTTATTGATGAGATATACATCCTCAAACCAACCCATGTTATTTGACCTAAAAATATTGCCTGAGGCTACAGCTTAGAAACCTGAATCGGGTTGAAATTTACACAGCCGTATTCAGAGCCAAGGACTACCCTGTGAGCAAATTTAGGTCTCAATCGAAATTTATGGGGTGAAGTACATTTATGGGGTGAAGTGGGTGTGAAGGAGCGATCTGTCCTGGAACGCACCAGCACTCTAAATGCAAAGCAAATAAGCTGAGCGAATAGTCTTGCTGTGATGCCCTGCGAGTCATCCTGTACACATTTTGCTGCTTAACCGAGATATGCTTCCAATTTTTTGAACAGCCTATTCATCCAGCCAGGTACCTGCACCACTTGCATCTTGCTGCACCACTTCCCAACCCAATTAAACCTGAACTCTTTGTTCATCAAGTGTTACAATTTAGTTGTTTCTTCTACTATAGATGGTCGTGCAAAATGTCCATTGCATAATTTTGACATGCATGAAGAAAATTGCCGATGTAAATAGTTCGCCATTGGCCTTGCTATAGTTCTGGAAGTCGCGAGTTATTACATTATTATTGTATTATATTATTAGTATTACGTAATTACATTTCACTCGCTTACATTCAATTACACGCATGTACAGTCACTGGCGTCTGTGTTTTTCCACACAGTTTTGTTTTGTCATATGCTAAGTCCATTGAGCAATCCGTTGGCACTCAACAATCATAGTTATGAGCTGTTTTTTCCGAAGTTGAATTGGTTGGTTGTTGGTTTTACGACACTTCGACTGCTTTGGTGATATAGCGTCGCCAAAATATCACGCCAATTTGGTCGCGGGGGAAAGCAGCAACCGGTGCACGAAGTTCTGTCCTGAAGGATACCTTTAGTAGGACACGCTTGATAGAACACGCTCACAAACTATAACGTAAAATTCCCTTAACGTAAATGTCCACTTGCCTGCACCTTGATTGCAAACACTCGCTTTTATAGACAGACATGTAACGTACTCGCTTTAAAGGCGGCGCAAATGACCTTTATGACCTTTATGACCTTTATGGTTCGACACGCCTAACCCCGGATTAGCAGTATCAGGAGATCGAATACAGTGTGACATTTCAATGTCCGACAACACCTGCTTGCCTTCATAAAGCACGCCTGAGCAGCACACGGCATAACCTTACCTTACCACGGCATAACCTTACCTTACCACGGCATAACCACACCACGGCATAACCTTACCTTACCACGGCATAACCTACCTTACCACGGCATAACCTTACCTTACCACGGCATAACCTACCTACCACGGCATAACCTTACCTTACCACGGCATAACCTACCTACCACGGCATAACCTTACCTTACCACGGCATAACCTTACCTTACCACGGCATAACCTACCTACCACGGCATAACCTACCTTACCACGGCATAACCTACCTTACACGGAAACCTACCACCACGGCATAACCTTACCTTACCACGGCATAACCTTACCTACCACGGCATAACCTTACCTTACCACGGCATAACCTTACCTTACCACGGCATAACCTTACCTTACCACGGCATAACCTACCTTACCACGGCATAACCTTACCTTACCACGGCATAACCTTACCTTACCACGGCATAACCTTACCTTACCACGGCATAACCTTACCTTACCAGGCATAACTTACCTACACGGCATAACCTTACCTTACCACGGCATAACCTTACCTTACCACGGCATAACCTTACCTGGTTGCAACTATTGGTAGCCACTGAGCAGGGTGCACACCCGTTGTCATACATCGTCCAGTTTAGAGTTTCTGGATCTGGCGGCCTTTGGTAGCTCAATGCCATGTGTCTTCTAAATATCTTGGCGGTGCAGACGGGCCCTGATAGACCGGAAAAAAATATTTACAAGCGTATCCAATTACCCTACCAGAACAGTGACTAAGGTGTACTGCGCAGGCAAACATTCCATGAGGGCGCCACATTCCATGAAGCTGACCAACCTCATGTCAAGTATAACTCAAATCAAGAAATCATTTGAAGTTACTGAAGCTCCTACTACTAATACTAATGAAAGTGTCCTGCCAAAGATATCACCCGAATCCCGGAGAGGTTCGTGTGGAAACGGGAGTTCGCGTTTTCACGAAGTTAATGGTCGATTGGATGTAAGTGGGTGTGTCTATTTACCAGTATAGCATGACCTAGTCACTAGTTTAATAGCGTTTGTTTCAGACACACTTGTTTCACGACACATCTGCATGACTAGGTTATTTGGAAACAACGAAAGAGCCATGCCCCATGGGGGAGCGCGATACTCAATTTGGAAGCCACGTCCTGCACCACGGCTCTCGTATAATTATCCGCTACTATGAGGGGGGGAGCATAGCCCTTTGTATCCGCACCTTACCGGTATGAGGGAAGGCATAGCTGTCATCAAATAGGAAAACAGCGCGATTGAGGGATGTGATTTTATTGTTAATGTCTGTTGAAATGTAGAGTGTTCGTGCCATGCTCCATGCGTGTCTGCAGCTGTTTGGTGGAAGAATTGTTGTGATATTTGTATCTGTTCGTTGTATCTAATCTAGCCGCTCTATTTCTTTCAGTGTGCCGTGCACTTGCTATCGTGGCAACTCGACACAGTAGCCAGACACAGATGGAAAATTGCATTGGAAAGGGAAAAGGGTTCATACCGAATGAGTTGCCAACGCAGAGGGAAGTTTTAATGTACGGACTGCCCTCAGCGACCCTCAGGGGCGGCCTATTGTGAATGAGCAAAACCGCAGAAAATATCCCATCAATGAGCTTGGGCGCGACGTCATTGACCCCTTAATGTCAAAAAGCCAACGTCATGTTCACGCCAAATGTCATCGTGACGAGATATACGCTGGAGAAGAGGATTGTGATGGCCTGGTCCAGGGTCTCCAACATACTACACTTGCGGGTATCGGAACAGGTCATCACAGACATGACTGAGAAGTTTGGCGGGTTGTTCAACATTTGCCGTCGCAAGTGCATGATAAAGCTGGTGTGGAAGACTGCGCGGGCTGCGATGTGCAGGTAAACGTCACATGCAGCTGGCCAAGATAGGTCAAAATACCCAAGGCCGATTTCATGTATTTGCTGTTTCAGCGTGAGAAGTCGGGTGACAAAGCAAGCATGTACATGGCGGGGAGGGGGGGGGGGCAGACGTGATCGCGACCCGACGCCATGTGAATTTGAGCGCCCGAAGGGATGTGTCGGTATCAGCGGAACATGATCATGGCTACAACATTGACATCCCATGCAGGTCAGATTGCTTTGGGGTCAGGGGGCGAGATTTTCATCGCCGAGGTGGAGATAAACAACAACAGCATAGATGTGAAGGACGAGGTGGGAAAAGATGCGGTGAAGCCCGACCAGACATTCGAGCACATCTCTGTGTACAGCGAGCCGGACTCCGAATACCTGTTCCACTTCACACCAGAGCCGGTAGATGCGTCCACCTCTGCAGCCATGCAAGTCACTGTCAGTCTTGTTGACTGGATGAAACAACACAGCGTGGACAATACGATCCGCGCCCTGGGTGGAGACAGCACAAACAACAACGCCGGCTGGAAAAGAGGAACTATCACCTTCGTCGTGACTTTTGGGCCGCAAGCGAACCTGCTTCATCTGTTCTCTGTACACCGGCGAGCCGCCCCTGCGGCACCTAATCGAACAGCTAGATGGTCCCACAACTTTCTACCATGCGTTCAGCGGAAAATCTCGGCAAAACGCTGCATGACGTGACACAGATTCCGGTGACGAAGTTTGCCCCCGATCGCCCTCGATGAACAGCTGACCGACCTGAGACCTGAGGTCATCAAGGACTTGTCTGACAACCAGAACTACGCCTACGCCATCACCAAAGCCATCAAGGAGGGAAGAATGCCCCATGACCTGGCGAACAAGGAGATAGGTGTGATAAGCCACAGCCGTTGGCTGAACACTGCGAACTCCTCATGCGCCTGCATGTCAGTCAGATAAAGGCAGGGATAAGAAGAACTTCAACTTTATCGTAGGGTTCATCGTCGGCATGTATATTCCACGTTAGTTTCAAAACCAGGTATAGTGGACATGGATCAACGAGCCGCGCAGCCTTGCACGGTTGCAGCTGGTGAAGCAGCAGCCCAAGGTCGTGCTGGCCATCATGCTTCCCTGCATGCAGACCTCGGGGAGGTATGGGCATAGCGAGAGAACGATGCTTCGCTGCCCCGCAGGTGCTGAAGTTGAGAGCGGGAGCGATGAGGGAAGCACCGGCGTCAGGGAGCGATGAACCCCCACCTTGAATCCGGTCGCCACATCCCTGGTCGAGCTCATCAGTTAGGCGGACGATGTGCACGAGCCAGTGCTGACCTGCAACTTCGCCACCGATGAACTAAAATCGTGTATCAAGTAAACCATGAAGGTGCCCGAATGGCCGGTGCACCCTTAGTCAACCGAGAGTGTGATGAAGAAGGTCACCGGGGTGAAGGTACATGGTGTTCGGCGCTGAGCGCTGGGACAGTTTCGTTTGGGCCGGTGTAAAGCGCCGGGAGATCGTCCCTATCATCGACACCGAGAAAGACCTTGCAGAGGCACTGCAGAGCATGGTGGACCAGATGCCTGCAGCATATGGTTAGGCGCCCAGCATGCAGTCCTCGTTATGGATACCACCGGACGCGTGCAGGCATCCTTCAATCGTTACTGAATATTGTAATAAACGACTGAGCGTTGCGTGAAATAAACGTTCCGACAATGTGGCAATATGGCATCTGCTAGTTCATAGCGCATTGATAGCTATGCAGCTATATGGAACAAATATGATTATGGGATTATGAACTAATACTTGCAAAGGTCCGATAAAGCGCTTGATCAAGCATATGAAGGTGATGAGGAATAGGGACATTCATTGCAGGGCTGAATCGTTAGTAATTGAACATTAATCAATATAAAATCAGTTTTGCACCAATTTAACACCATCCTGATGATCATTAAAGCAATGCTAAATATAAAGGATTAACATGCGTATAATTTTTACTTTGGTTAGTTTCAAAATAAAGCCATTTTTCAATTATTATCTTGATAGCATAGGAAGGCAAAATGTGTGTCAATGGCTTAAGTGCCAGTTTTCTTTCCAAAGTCTATACAATTAACGAAACATTTTGATATAGCGTTAAAAGATTAAATAACAAAAATGTCTAATAGACCTGTCTGACGAGAGAGTACCTGTCTGACGAAACAAAATTCAAAAGTTTGACAAATAAAAAAGTGATTTGAATCAGAATTCAATGGAGCATCATAATATGGGTGGAGCGATTTTTATATTTTAAAAAATCTATCCAACCTACTGATTATTCTGGTCGTAGAAGATGGCGGTGCGCTGCAGGGCTGTCCCGTCCGCCAACACCAGCGCCTCCTCAGCAATGGCGAACACCACACCGTCCCCGCCACTGTGGCGCGATTACAGCTCATCCGCGATCCGCGATTCGCGATCCGCGCTCCGCGATCCCACACAGCTGATCCACCGCCTCCAGGTGCAGCTGAGTATAGGGGGGTGCAACCCCCCCTAAGGTTTTTTGTGTATTCCTTCCAAACCGATGAACGGATCGCTCTGAGATTTTCAGTACCCTCTGGGGCAACCTTTTGACGACTTTTGGTGATTTTTTTTTGGGAGGGCATGTCAGATCACAGAGTTATGAGGTCATAAAAGGGAGCACCTCCGAGCAGTTTTCAACAAATACGTGATTATCGCACCTAAACATGACATTGTTGCCTACATCGACTGGTATTATGTGTTTTGCAATGCAATTTTGCAATGCCCAGATGGGTTGCCATTGAAAAAATAATGTTCCAAAATCGGTGACCTCGGTTGACCTCGTTTGATCTTTCGACCTTTTTGCTGACCTACGGTAATTTTCGTGCTGAATTCGAATTCAGCGTCCATTTTACCCTAAGGAACTTTAAACTTCGAAATTGGAACCACTCTTAAAAAAAGTTGGATATTTGGGGTCACGGCTTTGACCTCATTTGGTGCATGACATATTGGTCCGATCACGTCGTGTCACATGTCGTTATGTTCGCAAGGTCCCAATAAACATTTTTCCGGCCATGTCGTGCATATTTAGACAGTAGTTTCGATATAACTGACGATTTTCTTCGGAAAATACCCCAAAAAATCAATTTTAGACCTTTGATCTGACCTGGAAGGTCAACCATTGACCTTAGAAGGTCATACTGAATTCCAACCGCGAGATATCGGCCAAATCTATCACTTTCGTATTTGGTTCGTTTTCGTAACATGCACGGTTTCGAATCGCCAGGGGAGGGCGTGGAACCCCCTATACGACCGAAGGTGGTAAAATGCCGAATACTGGCGAGGGTTAATACTAAAAGGTACAACGGAATCTAGTGGATTTTGTTTAGCTGTCGCCCTGATGAGGCAAGCAGGAATATACCATAATTCAACATCGTAGATGCGATTTAGAGTGACTATGTCACGAGAAATCTCTATCGGAGATTTAATACATGGCGGTCGGTTTTCTAAAGTTGTCGAGAAATGTTTGTCTGTGTGTGTATGTGCCACTTCGACACATGCTGTGCCAAAACGGCCGGGCGGATTTCGTTCAAATTTTCACGCGTGATGCGCCGGTACGGGGGATAGATCATGGCGGTGGTTTCGGGTTGTGTGTGTCACGTAGGCACGTGCCACGTGCCGTCAACTGGGGTCATGTCTATATCAGTTAGCAAGGGCCACAGCATATACCACAGGTCGCACGAATGTGAAACTTTGTGAAAACACGCGCCCCATAGGAAACTGTGTGCTTTTGTTGTCGGCGGTCGCGTGCGCCGTACCGTGCGACCTCCAGGCGCGTGCATCTGTTTTGAGTTGGGCACCTCCAAGCCGAGAGCACCGCACACTGGAGCTATCAAATTTGGTGGACTGATAGCCCGTCACATGGGCTATCCGACAATGTACAATTTGTATGGGTGGGCGAAGCGTAGCGCATGCCATACGCTCATATTCGAGCAATACCTCCACTCCTGTTTAACATGGGGCTGCGACTTTCCCGACGAAAAACGCGACCGCCTTCATATTGGCGCCCGGCTCGGCTCACATCGCAGGGAATGAGGGATGTGTCACACTACGTGAAAGCCCACAGTGTTGGCTACCCATTGGGCACAGTTTCGGTGCGATCGAGTCAATGTGCTGCACGTGAGCGACACCGATGTGATGGGAGAACGGGTTGCGCCGAATCGGCTTAGGTTTGGCTGGGTTTAGTTAGATTAGTTTAGGTTAGGCTAGGTTAGGCTAAGCTAAGTTAGGCTAAGCTAGGCTAGGCTAAGTTAGGTTAGGTTAGTGTAGATTTGCCAATTTTGGGTGAACTCAGTTCAAACCCGATGGAGAGCGTAATGGCCTGAATCGATTTTGAACACACCAACATGGTAGTGGGGTTGGTGTGCATCTAGTTATAGAGCAGCACAACACTGCATTAGTTATAACACACTTCCCAGAAGTGTGCATATCCGAAGTTTGTTATGTTCATTTAAGTCACGTAAACATGGTAGATATGTGTTCGGACCTGGTCAAGCTTTCATCTGTAGCGCAGCAGACACATCAATCATACTGCTGTTGTTAGGCCTGCGGTGTTTGATTCTTGGCATATAAAATATTGAACTCTGAGGAATATTGTATACATCCCCAGATTATTGAACATGTTTCATGTCTGGTACTTTAATTATTTAATGATTATGAATCAACAATCAGAACACCACACCTCAGCCTGGTGTCGTTCCGGAGCCTTAAGCGTGGTTTGCAACGGAGGCTTTGCAAGATTATTGGTGTCGCCAGCATGGGGTTCAACTATATGACTTTCACGCAACAGCGTTCACTACATGGCAACTTTGGAAAATGTTTGGTGTTGTATTGACAGAACCAAATATGTAGGCATTTACATAAATAAAGAATGCCTGTTCTTTGATATATTGAGCAGCATTTGTCTCTTGACAACGAGTTTGGTGCCCTCTCCAAATTAAGGGGTGTATGCGAGTATTGGGTGACACTTAGGAGAGAAATACGACTATTGGTGTTGCTCGGCAAGACTCAGTCGTCAGTCAGTTTTCATGTTGAACTGACTGCAGTGGATTAGCTCTTTCTGAGTGTTTCAGGATATTAGTGGCTGCTTTAGCATGCTCGTGTACGAAATTGATGCTTAAAGGGTAGTTGGAGGTCTTTGATTAAGTTTCCCTTGTTTACCTTTTCCGTGTTTTAGGTTCTTATGGATTTTCATTATGTGCCGAATTTCAATTGTGCGCCCATTTTACCTCAGGAAACCCTATATTAATAATGTTTAAGCATTAAACGATTTTTGTTTTTGAAAAAGTGACACTTGACGTGACCTGAACTACCATTGATACCATACCATTGATCTAATGCAAATATGAGTAAAAACCGCGAGATCTCGTTGGGTTTTTGTTGTTGTTTTTGTTGTGTTTGGATACCTCATTTAGTTTTGAAACGCCAGGGCCAGGGGATCCTGTGCCGTTGAAGGTAACGAAATGCCAGCATCTGAAAGAGCTATGGATCGCATCAAGATCCAAGGGAGCGTGGTCAGTGCCATTGCCGGTGGCACCGGTACTGATCCGATGCGGATCTAGAGGAGCGTGGAGACGCCTGCCGTCGACAGTGTATAACTTCGGTGTGCGGACAAGTTAGCTGTTCCCCTCTCGGCCCGTTTCAATGCAACACATGGTATAAAGCTCGATGCATTTCATAGGTCCTTCGCTCTTGGATTTCCAATAGAATAGTGTTCAACCTTGAGGAAACCCGATGTTTTATAGAGCCTAAGGTTTTACAGATGAAAAGATAATATACGTGGCCAATATATAAGTAAACGGAGAACACCTGGAAATATTTGTTGTATAGCTTTCCCATTCGTGCCATGCATATGCTAATTTTGACCCGATACCGCCTGAGTAGTTAATAATCAACCAGCTCAAGGTTAAGATAAATCGTTATAAAGTTTATATAGCGGACTGACGGATCGAAATGAATCATGGTTCTTCACACTTCAATAAAGCCTTCTCCGGCCTATGTCGCATGATCTATGATGCAATACGATGTTACAAACCTCACGAAACATAAATTTCACGCGAACTTTGAATCTCATGGCTCGTGAAATAGTGATCCTGAGTTCGAAGTTTACAGCCAAACACTCGAAGGATTACTTAGACATTGAAATATGTTCATTTAATGTCAGAGTCGGAGATCAGGTTAGATGCCTAGTAGGACATTAGGTTACGCAAGATCCGTATATTAATGTGTCCTTAGTGTAGGTAGGCCTTTCGAAGTTCCTTGGTTTTACGTACATCAAAATGTATATCGTGTTGCAAGATCCCAACTTTCAGTCTCTTGAACTGTCACTGATAATGAGCATGCGCTAGAATGCCCATGTATCAAATGCGTCACCCACCGATGTGACAAATCAGGGTATCCAACCGCCAAATGTTGATAGTATCAATACAAACGAGTTTCCCTTATATAATTTCATCCCTATTGTCGGCATTGGTCATGAAATGATCGGATAAATAACAGGGAGTGTTGCCTGACTTGATCACATTATAATATAGCTTTGCATTGATACACGTGTCATCCCAACATTCCTAAACGTACTCCATCGTAATGCCACTGATTATCTGAAATAATATATAACCAAGCCAAGGTGGCTAAGACGAAAGAAATTAGCAAGCACTATCTCTATCGCGCCCTCTCTCTCTCTCTCTCTCTCTCTCTCTCTCTCTCTCTCTCTCTCTCTCTCTCTCTCTCTCTCTCTCTCTCTCTCTCTCTCTCTCTCTCTCTCTCTCTCTCTCTCTCTCTCTCTCTCTCTCTCTCTCTCTCTCTCTCTCTCTCTCTCTTATATATATATATATATATATATATATATATATATATATATATATATATATATATATATATATATATATATATATATATATATATATATATATATATATATATATATATATATATATATATATATATATATATATATATATATATATATATATATATATATATATATATATATATATATATATATATATATATATATATATATATATATATATATATATATATATATATATACTCTCTCTCTCTCTCTCTCTCCTCTCTCTCTCTCTCTCTCTCTCTCTCTCTCTCTCTCTCTCTCTCTCTCTCTCTCTCTCTCTCTCTTTTTTATATCTCTGTCTATCTCACTACACCTCCATTCCTCTCTTTCTTGCTTCTTCTTCCCGTCTCTGTGCATGTATATCTGTTCTCGATGTGTGTAGCTCGTTCCTCATACCAGTGTTTGGTCTTCACACCGGACGCGACTCCACATGCACAAATCCCTTGCATCTGAAGTTCCAATTCCGGAATGTATTCTTTCCACACATGAACGCGAACTTTCCAGTTTCAGTATCAGTCTTTTACGCAAACATCGTTTATCGTTCGTATTGCTTTCGCCATCCCGTCAAGTCACATTGATATTTTCTACAATGTTCAAGTGCATTCATTGGTCAAGGGCTATTTATTTTGTTCTCTGATGGACCTTTTTGTCTTTGGAATATGTACGACCACACTTATAAGGTCGAATGCTTTATCTTTGTAGTAGGCTAACTTGTTGGACTGTTGCTAGCTGGACAACTGCTAACTGCTAACTGGACAACAAATGGGCTGTCATTGATAGGGCTGGTCCGGTTGTGATAGGTTGTAATTGGTCTGGTTGCTGCTGTCCCCAGCGCCTGTCCTCTCTCCTCGGTCATTGCAGCTTAGCTCTTGTCTTTGATGTGCAGTGTGAGACGATCAGCGTGGCTGCGACAAGTTGAGGTAATAACATCAGAGCCGCAGACGAGAGGCGTGCATAATTGCCTGCCGATGCCCTGTCCCGCGCCGTCTATAATAGCATATTAGATCTTGTCGAGACTTCAGCCACGGGCAAGGACTCTGCTCAACTAATTTGCGAATATTCCGAACATACCGATCGAGGTCGAAACTATAAACGGGCTGAACTGGTGGGTATCATTTGTGTTCACCTGATAATCATAGTCTGCAGCTGGTGTGATAGGTATGGTTTGGCCTGGTCGCCGTTGCTTGGAGCTGGTCTAGTTGTCATGTGGGTGATTTTTTTAACATGCGGCTAATCTCGTTGTGCATACCAGTTTGAATGTTGTTGGGTTGTCATAGCTATGCCTGGTTCGGTTGTAATGGTCCTAGTTGGTCTGGTTGTCAGGGCTGGTCTGATTGCCATGGGCTTGTGTGGTTGCCGTAGTTTCGAGCTGGCCTAATTGTCGTGCGGCTGTTTTTTTGTGGCCATGTCATCTTGTTGTCATAGTCAGAAAGCGGTCAGGCAGTGATGGGACCACAGCTAGGGCTGGTCCGATTATGATGATTTGTAGCTAATTTTACTATAACTTCTGTGATTTGTGATATGTTAAAAAAAAAGTGTCTAGCCAATTCACAAATCACAAATAATCCAAGTTCACGAAACTCAGATGTGTATTTACAAAGCAATTGTGATACCGATGCAAAGTTATGACTTTCTAACAACAAATGTTGCTCCCCAGAAATTAATCGTTTATGATGCGGATTGATTGTCACACAAACTTATTCCTAAGAGTGACAAATTCAATGTTCGCTTTCATTTGCAAAAGTTCAGTTTAACTTAAAATACGTCTTCGTTATAACGCACCTTCACGAAACAAATGAATATATATATATATATATATATATATATATATATATATATATATGTATGTATATGTATGTGTATGTGTATGTATGTATGTGTGTGTATGTGTGTGTGGCATTTGTTCTTATATATATCTCTGGGAACAAGAAAGAGAACCATCAATAATGAAGATTTTACTGGTCAAATGCCATGAAAATATTCCGAAGCATTCAAATATCTGGCGGCTGGAAAAGAAGCCGAGTTCAGAACAAGGTCAAGCGCCCCCCACAACACAATCCATCCCAGGGAGGGCACAGCCGTCAGGCGTATGGACGTAGTTAGCGGGGGGGACAGTCCTCCAGTTTTGGTCGGCTCCCCTTGGCGCGCGGGAGACGCCCCAGGATGCGGAGTGCACTCCACCCTTTGAGTTTTCAGCTGAAGACGCCCCTCCGGCACCAGAGGCGCAGCCAAGGGGCCCGGGGCCCGTCGCCTTCGACAACCAAAAATAGACGAGATGAAGCAAGACATATTGGGATTTTCACTACGCAAAGCATATATTTTCGACGCGGTTGGAACACTGAAAACGGTCTCTGTTTCATGACACTTTTTTTAGTCAGTTCCCCCCCCCCCCGCCCCCTAAGAAACCTGCACGCATGTTCAACACACTCGACTGCACTGATCTTGAACTTGTCAGCCAGAAAGCACCCTTTTGAGTACACACCAATCCCCCAGCAAAACCCAGCGTGCGCCTTGCGGTGACTTTTCATATCAAATAGACGCCTATTCGTCCGAAAGAGGCCTCTTTGGCTGACAAATCCGTTGAGCTGGTGGGGAAGGGTGCATTCAAGCCTTCCTCACAGGGCTTTTCCCGTCTGGAGGGGCGCCACCTTTCCATGGAGGGCACATTCTCAAGTATCCCCCTTGCATTAGCCCCTGATCCAAATGCCCTTGAAAAGCTTGGTACGGCTATCCAATTCAGTCGATTAGCTGATCGTAGTTACGGCTGCAACCGCCGGTAGCGCCCATGTCGCCAGATCAGTGAGCGGTCACGCACTACACTGTTGTTTAGATTGTTTAGCTCGCGTAGTTTCTGGCAGTTGCAGGGAAGGTCTTTTGAAGGTGGTGTTATCGGGTAAAGGGTGGAGTCAATGAAAAGTTGGTGGGATGTCTATGAATTAACATGCATTGTTAGGATATCATTATCCATGTAATTTACGTTCTGATAGGATATTTCAATAACCCAGGCAGTGCTTGTAATGCCCACCGATCGGGCATATTGAAAGCCATTTTGATATTGAGCCTGGTCAACCCCATGGCCTACCCTTGGTCGTGTCTTCGTGCTGTGTCTTGCTGGCAGCAGTGGTTTGGCCCTCACAATGGAGGCTGCATTCTGTCCTGTGTGCAATGAGGCGCACTGCGCTATTGGCACCAGAGGAAAATGTAAGTAGAACGGATGCCAGCACTTCTGGTTGCTTTCAGCTGGTTGGCGTATTTGAATTGATTTACGTTTGTCTTCCTTGGTACCAGTTCGAACTGCTTACCCTTTCCTAGACCATGGTACCAAGCACTATTCCCCTTTGGGTGCGTTTCACTGGGATTCCTTCGTTATTTTTTTATTCTCCAGGAGTCGAAATCCATGTATATTATAAGGCGAAAGTATCTTAAGAGTATCTGCCTCTTTTTTGTGGTGGTTAATAAAAACAAGCCAGGTTTATCTATGCTTATATACTCCATCACTTATATCACAACTATTTTAAATCGTGAAATCGTGCAAAACGATCAAAACGGCCGCCTTTTCTTTACACTTCTCCTCCGGGTGGATTTGCCACCTGCGGTAAAAATGTTTGCATGACTGCCAAGCTTGGAGATTGTCTTGACTACACCGTGGTGTCGGCTTGGTGTCGATCGGTTCATTGGTTCGCGAGCTTTGCCGGCTGAAGCCCAGCCGATTTGGCGCACTAAAGTGTGTCATATTCGGACGTAAAAATGCCCGTTCCACACGCTAAACCAATTGACTGCAGGGGATTTCGGCCCACCCGTTCTCCTATCACATTGGTGTCGCTCACATGCAGCTTGTTGATCCGATCGCGCTAAAATCGTGCCCAAACAGTAGCCAACACCGTGGGCTTTCCCGTGATGTCACACATCCCTCGTACCCTGGGATGTGAGCCGAGCCGAGCGTCAATATGTGGCCGTCTCGTATTTCGTCGGGGAGAGCTTCAGCCCCGTGTTAAACAGGAGTGCGGGTGTCGTGCGAATCTTGAGCGCATAGCTCGCGCTGCCCTTCGCCCACCCCTACAAATTGCACATGGTCAGATAGCCCGATGACAGGCTACCCGTCCAACAAATTTGATAGCTCTGGTATGTGCCGCTCTCAGTTCGGAGATGCCCAACTGAAAACATATGCACGCACTTGACGGTCACACGGTATAGCGTATCCGGCCGCCGACCATAAAAGCACGCAGTTCCCTAGCGGGCGCGTGTTTCCACGAAGCTTCATATTCGTGCAACTTGTGGTATTCGTTAGGCGTCAGACGCAATGCCAATGTGGATATCAGGAGATCTCCAGCAAAGAAAGAAAACAGGTAGGTTCATGATGTCATTCAAGAACTCTGAAATATGGGCCCGCGACAAGCGAGCCCGGATGCTCATTAGTGTTTGCGCAAATAATGTAGCTACAATTTATGAGACTGTCTCCATAAAATATGATGCTCAGTGCATTTATTAAAGTTAGCTTCCTTCAGACGTCAATTTCATTGCCACTTACAGTGATATATTGCGCATATTGTTGCTTTGTGTATTGTGTTCTGGAACTATTTTCTGAGCTTCATATATGGCGCACCCGAGGCCCGCCGCCGACCGCCCGCCATTCATGATATGGCATGGCGAAAAACCATTCCCTGAATGTTAATGAGCTCCAACGCCAATTTTACAGGCAGATTTTCATATTTGAAACGATAGGCGATGTGCCTGGCATGATTTCCACCGCCATTGGAGTTGAGGCCGATAGGTTCCCTCGATATCGTCTAAGAACTACGCTTATCGGCGTTGAATGGAAGGAATGTATCTACAAGCATGTATTTATCCAACACAGTTTTGGCGTGGCAGAGCTTGGTATTGAATGATTGTTTGGTATTAATATGCTGGAACTTGTTTTGCCGTGCCGCTGCTTGATGACCCTACGGATCCTCTGTGCAGCAAATGTGGCGCTTGACGCGAATCGAGCCATACCAGAACCTCAATAATGTCTGAAAGCTTCATGTCAAAAGGAAAAAAATGACAGGGTTAGATGTGTATAAGAGTAGTCGAATATGGCATCAGAAGGCGGCTGATTTTATGCCGGTTTACTTGAGACCATTGGAAATTATTTCGCTAATGTAGAACATTTGATATACAATTTAAAGGAATGCAAGGTATATATGGGGCACAAATCCCGGAATCGAGTGAAAAAAATGACATGGTTAAAACTTCACGGAGGTTGCTGAAGATGATATCAAAATGTGGCACGCTCGATTTTCGTTTAGTTAAGAACATTGGAAATTGTCAGCGCATCACACAGAAGATGTATGACGCGTTTTATTGCAAGAAGTTGAGTGGCCGATTGCTCCTATTTCACTTCGAGGGCAAAGTGACAGGGTGCAATGATTTGACAATGCAACGAACGTCATATCATAATCAGAGAGCTTGTTTCAATGTTGTTCAAATTTGACCGTTGGAAATTACTTACACCTCTAGAAATTATAATATAGCATTAATCATAGCAAGCGACCTTGATGGCGTTCCTTTACAAACCCACCACCAGAGCGGCGCCACCGGTATTACGTCCGCTCGTGACGCCTAACGTACGGATGACCTGGTTGTCGTAGTCGAGTCTGACAGTTACAGGCGAGGGCTGGTCTGGCTGTCATGAGGCTGGTCTGGTCGTCGTAGTCTGGGATGGTTTGGTTATCATAATTTACAGCTGGTCTGGCTATCTTCGGTTGGTCTGGTTATTGTAGTTTGGGGTTGTTTGGTTGTTGGTGTTTGGGTATGGTGCTACGGTTGTAGATTGGGACTAGCGTGGTTGTCATAGTATGGGGTTGGTCTGGTTGTCATAGTTTTGGGGTGGTTTGGCTGTCACCGTTTGGGTTTGTCTGATTGTCGTGGAGCTGATGCGGTTATCATAGCTGGGATGGTCTGGTTGTCTTGGTTTGGAACTGGCTGTTGTTGTTGAGAATATTCATAATCTTTGGACGACAATGATAACATATGTGGTGCAAAAGGTTCAAGGCGTTAAATATAGGCACCACTCTCGTTGTCACCTCTTCCATACACTTCCACACTAACACACACGCACACACACACACACACATTCACACACACACACACATGCACACACACACACACACACACACACACACTCGTACATGTACGCTCTCGCCAGTGGCCTAGCCAGGATTTGGTTCCGGGGAGACATCTGAAGATGGCCGTCTGGCTATTTAGCCCCCCCCCCCCACTTCTCCAAAACTCCTCGGATTTCTGGCACTTCATACTTTGTTTTCAGGGGGCGCAAATTGATGTGAGGATGTTGATGTTGATTCACACCTCAATATGAGGCGTGAATACCAATGCGGAAAAATAAGCGCAGGGTTTGGGAACAGGAAGAGGCTACCAACAGGCCGGACCAGCAATGCCCAACCAACATTCTACAAATTGGTGTTTATTGCGCATCACACCGGTGGTGGTGGTTATGGGTTTTTACGACACGTCGACCGTTGTGTCATGTAGCGTCGCCAATCTCTTACGCCGATTGGTCGTGGGCAGAAGAGTAGCGGCAGGTGAGACTCGAACCCATAATCTTTCGATTGTGAGACGGGAAACTTACCCCTAGACTACTCGCCCCCCACCCATCACACCGGTCCAAAGCGAAGCAACTTGCACCTCAGTCATCACAGCTATCGCTGAGCTTCCTTTTGACCCAAGGTTGGCAGCATGCTGGCAATAACTTGTTTTTGCCATTCCAGTTGTATTAATCGGTAAAGACCATGTACTGGAAAAAAAAACCTTCACTCCGCTCTAAGCTTCACTCCGCTTCACTCCGCTCAGACCACGATTTGCTTATATCTCTGGAATCCGGAGAATCTCGTATCCAGAACCGCAAACACGTCATGGTTTCCTGCAAAACGTTGATGTTTTTAACAACAAATTTTTGCCAGGTCCCTGGTATTAACCAGTTCATGCCAGGCCCATCCTGCCAACCCTGCTTTGACCTAATACGATTATGGTTAGCATACATATTAGAGGTGGCAAATGCAAGGACCGAAAGCCCGGTCAGAAAGTACCGCCAGGACCAGCGGGCTCTTTGACTGGCCTTGGGGATGTACGCCGGTCTTTCAATCAGTCTGCCACTTCACTCCAGATATATTTTTGTTCTTAGTGAATGAAAACTTTTTAAAAATATATGACAATAATCTTCATGCAGCTTGTGAGGCCCATCTCAACATTCCGGACAGCCATTTTGCTATAGGCATTGAATGATTTGATGATCAATCCTTAAATTATTCAAAGATTTCTGCAATGCAGACGTCGAGCAGATCATGAGTGATATTAGTTGATAGGTCAAACATATCCATTACATGCAGCTTGTCAAAAAAATTTAATCAAATGGTAATAAAGCCAAAATAAAGTCAGTTGGCTTCACCATGTGTAGAGCAGTAAAGGTTGGCTGCAACTATGTTAAAATGGCTAACAAATGGCATAAGACTGACATTGTAACATATTGTATTAACCCTCACTCTCTTTGGTCGGATCCTCAACCCCGTCTCGGGGGCGGATGAAACCCCCTCTAACTTCTAACCTAAGAGGTGCACGAACGCGAACTGAATAACATCGGAAAGCCATCGACGGATAGAGCCCGAAAATAGCCCCACTCTTTATTTTAATATAATTGTGAGACTCAAAATGGCGGTGTAAAAACAACTTCCCCAAAGACTTTGTACTACATTTCCGGTAAAACTTAGAGTTAAAACGCAGGCTGTTTGATAGCCAATTACACAGCGCATATTACAAAAATCGTCACGTTGGTTCATCATGTACCAAATTAACCGTGATCTTAGCTCACTGACAGGACCTGAAACTCAACTCCAAAATTTGCGAGTTGTAAGCACTGCCAAATTGTAATCACTTAGTAAGCTTAATTTCAAAATATTTTCGTTTGTATGAGCCTAAAAATATAAGGAATTATGATAGTACAATGACCTAGGATGATCTTATCCTCGACTATGATTCATAGTTTTGGTTCCATATGGTAATTTGGATCATGCAATGCAAGTTTGAATCCAAAAGGAGTGTCTTAGTAGATTTTGCACACTTAGCACACTTTATCTTAACCTGCCTCAGGTCACTCGATAGAGGTCAGACAAATTGGATACGGAACTTCTCCTCATATGTCTACATGCATATCAAGGGGAAAATGATGTGAGAAGAGCATGCAAGTTGCAAAAATATGAAACTTGGTCCAAAATTGACCGCTACCTCAGGCCACTTACCATATTCCAAACAGAAATCCGAGAGATACGCTTTGTAGGCTGTGCCCAATTGTACTCACGTAGCATGTTTCATTTCCTTTTTTTCCCATTTCGATGAGCTATCAATCCGGAAACTTTTTTTTTGGAGGTGGTCCTTTGACCTCAGCTATGTGAATGACCTTACATTACCTAAGGTTGAAATTGTCACGTCAGACATAAAAGAAATGAACGAAATAGTACTGAAAATGTTGTTGTGGCGCTGCACACAGTCATTTTCCCTCTATCGCAGAACAAAATATTAGGGGGTGTAAATGCCCCCCGAGATGGGACTGCTTAAGGAACTGTTTATAACTGTCATCCAAAACTGTCTCTCACAAAAAAAAACATCATTCCATGTCATCTGAGATCAATTTTGTAAGCCAGCCTTCAACTCATGCATAATATTCCAATGGATTTCCAATTGAAGATTGCAACGAAAAAAAATATATAATGAATTTTCAACCTCATCGAATTTGCTTGTCCATACAAACGTTTACCCATTCAGATACAGATAAAACCACACACAAAAGCCTCCCACCCTCACCCCTCCCAACCTCCTAGCAACTAAGCACCCAGTCCACTTGCCGCTGGCGCTCAAACGTCTCGTGCAAGCAGATCCTGTATTCAGAATATAAAACGCTCACTGGGGCTAAAATGGAACTTCATTGCATACAATAACTCAAGCATGTCTATATTTATTGCTTTGTCCATTCTTCCTGTAAGCTTCTTATTCATTATATATTTATATTTTGAATCACCGGACAAACAGCTCATGACGAAATCGCTGAAGGCTGGCTTGATCTGTATTCGTGTATAAATATTTATTCTACATGTTATCCTGCATTGCATATCAAATTATAGAAATGGGACTTTTAAGAAGTAGGTATGAATTCTTCTTGTCAACGCCTAAACATAGCTGACCACTATTATCTCGCTTGCTTGTGTCCCCATGGAGGTACCCGTACGCCGACCTCTGAATGTTTGGAGAATGACGCCATATCTCGAAAGGTAAAAAGATATAATATTTTTAAAGCCAGATTATCCACTAAGAATTTATAATCAGCCGTATGAATTGCATATTGTTGTAGCTCAAATCGCTTTTATCCCATCCCAAAAAGAACTGACTGGTAGTTTCAACCACCTCTACCCTCCCTTCCGCCCGGGGTGGTTAAGGTGGTTGTATGCCTGAGTTTGATTCGATTCTCGAGACCATGGGTGTCACCGGGTATAATACAACTATAAAGGATCGGAAAGAGAATATAGCTGACAATTTGCACCATAAAATTGGCCTTTGATATGATATATCGACAAAGTACTCCTGACCATAATCGCTAACAGGACCGACAACTGATGCATTGGTATGAAAAGGTTGCAATATTTGCCTATATAGAATGAGCATATCTGAAACCTTTCGAAACAGGACGGAAAGAGAGGAATACACCCACATCTGTCTTTTTCGAGATTGAACGTTTTGTTTTGTTGTCTTCCGGCATGGCTCTGTGGCGATATTATAAACAGCTGGAGCTTGCTGGTGGCTGGCGGCCGTCACGGAAATTTCTGCTCCAATGGCGAGTTACACGTTTGACAAGTTGTGCTGAAGACGAACTAGAGCTAGCAAGTGACACATTCTCTGAGAGTATTCTCTCAGATCCGCCAACTCACTGATATTGTACACAAGGATATTCTGGCATTAAACCACAGGAACATCGCTGTCTGACTGCTCCCCAACCCTCCGCGCTGTTCCCGGTATCACAAATTGGATCTGTATAAACGCTCAGAATACCTCAGAGATTCACGTACATATGAGCTCAGCGTTTCACTTCGACTCAATCATCTTCAACCGTGATCTCACGATTTACACCATTACATCCTTTATCTAGGCAATTCACCATTGTTCCCCGAGTTATAACATCTCGCCCATCATCTGGGAATGTGCCATTTGTGACAACACCGAGGGCTGCTCGTCTTTGTGAGGCGGCACGAGGCCTGTGAGACACCAGGTGGTGAGTCGGCCAAACGCAGCCCCCAGCCGCACACAAACTACATGGACATCATTTACACGTATTGTGTTTCGCATCCTGCCCACAGGCAGTACGTTGCACCACGGGAGATAGCTCAACCCAGATGACGCACATTCCGCTGGTGAAACTGAATGCGTTGTCTATTGAAAGGCAGTATTTGATATGGTGTATACGTTAAAAATACTTAATATGGTGCATTATTGCGAAGGAGAAGAAACATCTAGGACTCGTACAAGACGCACTCACCTAGTTCGCCAGATACTGTCGCTCCTCTTTGTCACGCCGCGCTGTCTAGGGGACTTGAAGTTCTCGCGGTTAGCATGCCTCGAGGTCACGACCCTCTGGATAGAGGCAGGCGAAATGGCCACTACACCACCAACTCCCTTTATATAACTACGAAGTACCATAAGCACTACATTGCATTCAATGCTGATGGATTCCAGCTTGCATAACGCATCGATCACTGCAACGGCATGACTGCACGGCAACGGCATCGATCACTGCAACGGCATCTACAGATATTGCATCAGTCACTCGTCATTTGAAAGACCAACTACAGCAGGCATCGTCAACCCAGTCATTGCGAGTGGTGGATGTGGTGTATCAACCATTAGCTTGCGGATCGGCCAGGTGCACTATTCGTGTATGTGAGTCTCGCGGCGACCCGATAATCTCGTCTCGACAGCCTTTCAGCCGGAGATGTCGCTGGCCTGTCGCGGCAGTTCCAGTGCGCCGACGCCTGTCACGTCCAATCGGCCGAGCCGGGTCCGGCGCGGCTGCCGGCGCTGATCTGCATGCGTGGGCAGAACCGATCTTGACACACGTCCGTGAGACGATTCTCAGCCAGTGCGGGCCGATCGGGTTAGGTGGCCGGCGCCTGCGGTGGCCGGCGCATCACCTGCCGGCCGGAAATGCCACGGCGTGTGCCGCTCACTTATGCGGATGGTGGCAGAGGTAGCAGAGGTGGCAGATGGCAGAGGTGGCAGGTGGCAGAGGTGGCAGGTGGCAGAGGTGCAGATGGTGGCAGAGGCAGCACGGTTCGGCCAGAGATTGTGGCTTCACCGGAAGCGAATTCATTGCATCCCTCCTCTCGAGATAAGCTAGCGTTTGACCATTGGTATAGCTTCTTCATTGCTGACGTCCGGCTTTATGTATTTATTTATTTACTGATGTATTCTCTATGAAAATAATTGAAAACAAGTACTTTGTGTGAACATTGCCTAAAACACAACGTTCTTGTGCTAACACAAATGTTATGCGCCGTGCAAGGTGCACTTTTGACTAACTTTAGAGTGTGTCGAAAACACACTGCGATTGCACTCCAAAGCACCGAAGTGGCGTGTTAACAGGTTCACAAAGCACATTAATTCTGTTTACACATACAGAAAGCACACCAACGATGTGATACACATAATAAATACGCACATAAAGTGTGCTAATAAGACAGTGTCAATGTGTAAAATATCACCCATTTGCATGCATATACACACTATTTTGTGCCAGCATCATGTGTTAACACAATGTAGGTGTGATATTACGATGTGTATCACGCTGTCGGTGCATTTTCGCTTCGTGAAAGCACGAAATTTGTGTGCTTTGTTCCGCATGCTAATGCTACGTTTCGTTGTTTGAAAGCACACTCACAGTGTGCTTTCCGATCCATTCTATGGGTTGTCAAATGTGCATCTTGCAGGGTACACAATATTTGTGTTAGCACATGATCATTGTGTTTTGGAAGTGTTACCACAACATGCTTGTCCTCAGTTGTTTTCGATTGTTTTTAGATTGTTCGATGGAGGATTCAAAATAAACTCAAATATCAACAGCAATTCGAGAATAATTAACAAATCGCTTACAAATCCCCAAATATTTGTATATTCCTCAATATAAAGTTGTTGATATTGTTGTTGATTTTGAATTCACCACCAAGCACAATGGAAAACATTCCAAACAATCGAACGCAAACATTGCTTTTGGAAATACTTCCCAAAACGTGGCTCACATATATCGGCCCCCACATCACTCTGCACTCTGCTCGTGCTCGCGACCACCATAGCCTATAACCTCATGCACCCTGCTAGCTGCTCCACTGAGCAGCTGCATCGATGACATCCACACCTTTAGTATACTAACAGCAATGTAAACATGTATTTGCCTTACACTTGTCATAGGACACAAAAGTAACACATATCGCGGACGTCATGACACCACACAACAGTCTGTGTCTATACATCTCCGACACGTCTTTCCCGGGTTCTCAGATCAGCACAATGCGACACAAGTGGAGCACCGCTCCTTGACACCAGCTGCACCAGTAGCCCTACTGTTGCCAGTGCTACTATCCTCCAGCGGTAGTGGTGCCAATGACAACAGATCTGTTGCCACTCGTGATGAGCTACCACCGAGCAAGGGAAGTGGGCAGCGGTGCAGCTTCGGCCCTCAAGAGGTCTGCTTCGTCGTCGACGGGTATGTAGTCATGCTCAGCCAGCACGGGGAGCATCGAGGCAGAGCATTATCAGCAACAAACAACCAATGGTAAAGCTTAAAATATTTGTCTTTCTTTTAATTTTTCTTTCTTTTTCTTCCTTGATGAACACCGCCTGTAATCAAGTTGGTGACGGATGAAACAACCCTGAAAGTGTGTAGAAGAAAGCTAAACGATTAGCTATGAGCAATTGTTCAGTGTACTATTATGTTTGCTAAGCATGTTTTAATCCTAATCTGCACGTGGGGGTGGAAAGGGCGGGAGGTCACGCCCAAAACGGTTGTATCGCGATAGATCCAGTAGGGTTTGCCGCACGAGTGTGTAATTCATCATAGTTGTTCGTACATCATTTTATACTCCATATGTTAACCTGTGATTTAGGTCACCGAAATATGGCGTCATAACCTGAGTTATGTTTTGCCAAAATCAGTCAACGCCAAAGTTTTTGCAGGTAGTTCTTGCATAAATGTCTGGAAATTATTCAAGTCTGGTAATTTAAGACGTTTATCGGCCACATGCACGGTAACCGGACAGGTGTACGTAAAGCAAATGTACGTATGGCAGATGTACGTACGCAAATGTACGTAAGCAAATGTACGTAAGCGCAGATGTACGTATGGCCATTGTACGTAAGCGCATATGTACGTAAGCTCATAAGTACGCATGCGCAAATGTAGGTAAGCGCAAATGTACGTAAGCGCAAAGGTACGTATGAGCAAATGTACGTAAGCGAAAATGTACGTACGCGCAAAAGTACGTAAGCGCAAATGTACGTATGGGCAAATGTACGTAAACGCAAATGTACATAAACGGAGCAATACGTAAACGTAAAGTATGCAAGAGCAAATGTGCGTATGAGTCAATATACGTACATTTAGGCATGTGAACATTTGCACTGAAGCACATTTGCTCGTATGTACTTTTCCATGTATGTACATTTGCACTAGCGTACATTGGCTTATACTTACATTTGCGCTCACGTACTTCTGCGTCTACATACATTTACGCATACGTACATTTGTGCATACGTACATTTGTACATACTTACATGTGTGCTGACATGCTTTGTGCTTACTTACCTTTGCAATTTTGCGCATACGTACAATTGCGCTTAACTACATTTGCGCATACGTACATTTGCGTTTCCACACTTTACGCTTACGTAAATTTGTGCTTACGTAAATTTGCGCTTACGTACATTTGCATACGTACTTTTGCCATACGTACATTTGCTCTACGTACATCTGCCATTCGTACATTTGCCATTCGTGCTTTTGCACTCTCGCATATCTGCGCTTACATACATCTGTCATGCGTACTTTGCGCATACGTTCATTTGCTTACGTACATTTGCCTACGTACATCTGTCATATGTACAATTGTATTTTGTACATTTGCCCCATAATTCACATGCACACGATTACAAGGACCGTGGTCCCTTCAATGTCTTCTAAGGCCATGGGATTTAAAGTTGACCTTGGTTGTCCTTTTTGTTTTTCAGTACATTTTAAGGTGTATTTACTTGCCAAATTCGGGATCAGTACATATTTCACCCCGAGTGCTCCAAAGCTGTCACCTGTGACCTTCTTTAGGAAAGTTTTTTTAATGTCAGGAATCGGTAATATTTGACCTCACCTGGGAGGTGACCCATGCGCCGCAACGGGTCATATACGACACCAGTTGAATGATACATCCTGGACTACACGTTAACACTTATATTCATGCTCTTTGTCTTACTTGTCTACAAAACGAACTTACTTTCTTCACATGACTCGCTGTCAGCAAAATATAGTTTTCAAAATCCGATTCCATGACAAATAATTAGCGTGTGCACGGATCGTCATGACATGATCTGAAGTCAAACCTATGCGTGTTAATGGCCAGATCACATCCTAAAGAATCGGTCGGTGTTTGATCCTTTGTTCCGTTTTAATTAGGACCGGAATGACGAAGAAGTTCCACCCCACCCCCAGGTGCGTTACGGGATGGCGAAGTGGGCGGTGCGGGTGAGCGTCTGTTCACTCGCGCCTGGGGCGGGGGCGCTTCAGCTTTTTGTTGACATTTTGCTGGCCATAGTCTCACAGGTCTATCAAAAGCCGAAGGTGTG